>JAUTDX010000871.1:0-124930 GCA_030844895.1 Ambrosia x helenae
CCTCCCGTTGCCGTTAACATCATCGTTTAAAAACACGAGTTCTCCGTCAAGTGACACGTCAGCATCGCCGTTTGCGTCGTCAACAAGCTCAATGCTTTTACTCATCTCATTCATCAAGTTATGTTTACAGCCGTTCGTCTTCACCGACACGTGTCAACCTCGCTCCGGTGACGTCATCATCGGTGAGATTTTATTTATCAAATGCAAACAGATCAGGATCGCCTAACCGTTCGTTGTACGGAAACAGAACGTTAAGAATCCGTTAAAGAATTTGCCTCCGAAGAAGACGTGTGTATGTGTTCGCCAACGACGCATCCTGGTTCGTTCGGTGTAGTTTGCATAAGAATTACAATATTAGTCAGACGTATTCGCCTAATCGGTTGAATGCTCGGAGATCTGCGATGACGAATTCGCTTGTGAGAATAGCTACCGTTGAAGGTGGAGATCTGGTTAACGTGCTCTAGCTGCGTTGATCAGGCTCTTCTTCGCATCAACAGAGGCGAAGATCGGCTTTTGAGCCGAGGCCTAGCGGTTGTCGATCATGTCAGAGGCAGATGACTTATGATCTGTTATTTAACGATTGTTATCAATACAGCGCAGCGGAAATTTAAACTAAGACTTTTGAAGATACTCAACACCATTGCAAATGCTTACGCAAAATGGCGTGTTGATGTAAAGCCATCAACAGCATCATTTTGTTCAAACCTTTGGCTCTGATACCAATCTGTTGCGTAACGATTGTTTCAATACAAAGAGAGTTACAGGTTTGGTAATTTTACGTCATACCTTTGCTACTACAGATCTACATATTCCGATGAATGGATTGCGGCGAAAAGATTGCGGTTTTTATATAATTCGACGACATGAAATCATCAAATCATTCCTTGAATTTTGACATAAGGATGAAGCTTATTTGATTGTACATGGATGCAATATATGGTTTCAGGCATTTTGTGTGGTTGAACAAACAATTGAAAGGACTTTTTGGATTAAACTTTCACTTCAATTCATCAAACTAAACAGATTAAAATTTTAATCAACTTTAATAAACATCACACTATAATATTCATTATTCATATGATTTTAGTGTTGTTTGTGTTGAATCATTTGATCGTTGATTAGTTTATCGGTTTACGCAGCATCAGACACCGTATTGCGTGACGCTATGTTCCGTTTCGTGCTTTAGGATCCGTGTATTGTTCCGTTACGTGCAGTGCCGTTCCGTTAGCTGTCACCGTGTTCCGTCGTTTTCGCCGTTATTTTTGAAGAACATGGCTGGTTTGTCTGGTGCCGATGCGTTACGTGTAAGGTAATATTTTAAATAAATTTTTTTTTGACCAAGTAATTAAATAAATTGAAATTTTATTTTTATTTTTTAATTTATTGTTTGATATAAAATGGTTCACGCAACAGGAATGATGTATTAAAGATTTATTACCTTGACTTTGGGGAAATGGAAATATGAGCTGGCTTGCCTTTCTAGAGAAGTTTTAGAAACCTTTATTGAGAAGTTAAACCGTTGCAACTTCACACGTTTAAAGACACCTAATGCCTATCTGTCATGGGTATGGGTTGGTTTGGTTTGGATGGGTATTAAAGTTGAAGAAAATGAAGACATTACATAACTACATGTAATAACAAAATATTTTTGGAAAGGACCATCTAAACAACTTCAAGAAGCCTAGCTCAATTGGTAAATTGGAGGAGCTAGAACAGAGGTCATGTGGATGTTGAGGGTTTGATTTCGGTCGGAAGTCATATTTACCATGTGGATGTTGAGGGTTTGATTCGGTCGGAGTCATATTTACCACATGTGGTGGTTCTGCTTGTGGAGATCTCTAAATCAAATGAGATGGGTAATCAGTACAGGCTAGCCCATGGTGTTAGCTAAAGCTCCACCGGTTACCACTTGCCATTAAAAAAATAATAATAAATAAGAAAACTAAAGTACCATTTTCATCTTGAAGAAGGCTTGATTCCATTATATTTCTATAGGCATGCCCAAAGTTACTAATTTGCACTAGACAGGAAAATTGAAAAATCGTTAAAAGACAAAACGAACCATGAGAAATGACAGCCAGAAAAGAGTTAAAAGTCGTGAGCTCTTGAAACTGTGTCGTTGCTATGTTTTAGGAGATATGTTGAACAAAATATTTAAATAATTTCAAGCAAACATGTACACCTAGTTTTTCAGAAAACAATTTATAAATAAATAGTGTACTTGAAGAAAACATATTTTTAAGGGAAAATGACTAAAATGGCTCGTTGACGAGTGATTTGCCAAAATAACCCTCTTCCCTCTCTTTGATGAGACGGGTCGGCTGCCCAATGAGCCTGAACCGTCTCCGGAGAGCCTTTGGTTTTACAACCAATGGCCAACCAAACACGTGGCGTCTCTGATCCCGAGGCCTTGTCAACAGTCTCTCTCCAGACGGGTCAGAACCGCCGAGTCGTCTCAAGCCGTTTTCGGCTATCGTCTGAACCGTCTCACGAGTGTATATAAATACCCCAATTCACTTCACAAAATTTGACCCCCCTCCAAAAAAAAAACCTTTCATCTTTCCAATTAATGACGTTTTTACTTTCCCAACCGAAGCCTACCGGCTTACGAAAATATTGTCCGATTACTTGGATTGTTGTTACATCTGCGTACAGCTACTTGGATTGTTGTTGCATCTGCGCGTGGGTTAACCCGTATAGAATGCCTCGATAATGTGGTGGTCTATTTTATTTGCAAGAAGAGTTCTTTGTCTATGTAACGCACATACACCATTCAAACAAAGTTCTTAGCAAGTAAATTTAGGAAGTAATATCCAATCAAACCCTACGTCCGTCGTTGTAATAGTATAGTTTGTTTATTGTTGTTGTAATAGTATAGTTTTTGTAATATTTGTCGTGTTTTGATAATCAAGATTGTTGTAATATTACAAAAACATAAATAAACATAAGATTCATTCCATTAATAAAATTAATTGGATTACAAAGGTTTTATAAGCTACGCGTTAAGACGGTCCCTCATCATTTGCCAGGCAGACACATGTTTAAATTCTTTGTGCTCCTTGGATTGATACTGTCTTTTTGTATATCTAATTGTCGCGTCTTCGGCATGTCTGAGGGTACCACTTCAAGTGTCCGATTGTGGTACCCGTTGAAGATCTGACACTTCGTGTTCAAATCGGTCAACTTACGGCTAAGAGACTCGATGGTTCGGTCTGAGCCTCCAACCAACCGATTGTATTCGTGCAAGATACGGTACCACTTGTTGGTTGGTGTGGTGGGCTTCTTCGACATGTTTCCATGTTGAAATTAGAGCAATTTCCTATTCCTCGGTCCATCGTTGGGGTGCCATTTGAATGAATGAGACGGTGGTGGTAGTGGTAGTGATAGTGTTAGTGGTAGTGGAGAGTCGGACGGGAATGTGACGGAGTTTGGGGACGGAGAATGGTATATATAGGGTTGAGTGGACAACTGAACCGTCGGACTAGTCATCGGGACTCACCGGAGACGAAGATACCCGAGACGTCTCGGGAGACGGCGAGTCCTCATGGGGAAATGTGACCCGTCTGGAGAGACGGTTGAACCGAAGGCGAGCGACATGGGGAAATGTGACCCGTCTGGAGAGAAGGTTGACAAGCCTCGGATCAGAGACGCCACGTGTTGGTTGGCCATTGGATGTAAAACCAAAGGCTCTCGGAGACGGTTCAGGCTCGTTGGGAGCCGTGACCCGTCTTCCAAAGAGAGGGGAGAGGGTTATTTGGCAAATCACTCGGTCAACGGGCCATTTTGGTCATTTTCCCTTTTTTTAAAGGCTAAGGGCTGTTTGGGATGGTCTGAATGGGCCTCTGAATGGGGAAACCTCTGACCGAATAAGAGGTAGAATGATTCAGACCGTTTGGTTCGAGCCTCTGAACTGAACGAGATCTGAATGGAGCTCTGACCGATTCAGATATGGAACAAAGTCTGAACCATTCAGAGATGATACATGTGTGTCTAGCTGCAGTTAAAAAACGAAGTCTGACCGATTGCTCATCTCCTCCTCGTCTCCTCTTTCGACCGCCGCCACCCTTCCTCCTCTCCTCTGACGACCTCCGACCGCCGCACCCTTCCTCCTCTCCTCTGACCTCCTTCGGCTCCTTATTTCCCAATCGATTGCCACCATAGCTCCACCCTAATCATTCAACATCAATCTTAAAGAGAAAGAAAAAAAAAAGAATTAATAAGAAAGAAAGAAAGAAAGAAAAGAATGAAGAAGAAGAAAGACAGAAAAGAATGAAAAGAATCGATATGTGTGTGTAGGTTAAAGAGAAAGGTAGGGTGGGGGTGGGGTGGGTAATAACTTAATGTGATATTTTTTTTTTATATTCGGGTGTTCAACCAAACACCACTTAATGATTCAGCACTTAACCATTCAGAACCTCTTAATCATTCAGGTCTCTTATTAGTTCGGCACTTATTGGTTCAGCACTTACCAAACAGCCCCTAAATGTTGCTCCAAAGGGAAATGGAGCACATAATTATTAGCATATAAGGTAGGATTCGTCCACAAATGACATATTTTTTTCTAAGAATTGTGAGAATGCTATGTAGTCATCATGTTTAAGACTTAGAAATGACATTTTGGGTTGTTCTGGTATAATATTATATAAAGAAATGAAACAAACAATTTAAAACACAATGCAATGTTTTAAGTTTCAAGTATTGAATACGTTGCACTGTGTGTTTTTGTTACGTATCGTGTTTTTCTATATAATATATGTCAATTCAATCCAAAACATGATGCCTAGTCATCATTCTTATGCCGTCTTAGGATTTTCATCATTTATACATACACGCGCGCGTATGTTATGCAAATATTTATCGAATTATCAAAGTTTAAATGTTATATGAGCTACCCTAGCTTTCTACCCTAGCCTTATACCCTAGCCGTCATGCGCCCATCGTTATTGTTTGCTTCCATTCTTTTATTCTCATATCTTTATTCTCGATTTTTGGTGTTATGGCAGGCGACAACGAATGATTATACTAACATCAATAAACTAAATCCTTCATTGAACCCACCAATCCCTTTACATCATGTATGCACAACGACCAACATACAACACAAGGTTTGTTCTTGATGGCTTGAATGTTGTAATCCAAACAGGAAAACTCATCTAAAAGACGGGAGAGAGAGCCCACTTGGGTTATAAACCCCACATTGGTTGCCCATACAATCGATGTGGGACAAGTCCTATACCTTGCAATGGGTTTCGTCCATAACAATCTACCCTCCTTAAAAGCCAACGTCCTCGTTGGTCACTGCTGGCTCTCTCCAGGCCACTACTCCGAGTATGGCGGTGATACCAATTGTTAGCTATAAAAGAAGAAAAAGAAGAAGACAGATGGGAAAATTTCATTCAATTCATAGCTAACTCATTAAAATGGTCAATCCTCTGTATTTATACATATAGTTCCCGCCCACTAACTAACCTGATTGACAGACATTAACTAACTTTCAAACTTCTACTAACTGACACATTTAGTCCATGTATTACCGACTTTATTATCTGACAATGAAGGTCTCATAGTCGTCATGGGTAAAATTGTTTCAGGTTAATGCACGAGGGTACAAGGTTATGAATCATATTGACCGTAGAACACCTCCTGCTCCAAACAATCCATGGTTTGCATTATGGTCTGAAACTGATGACATCGTCTTATGATGGATCTATTATATTTCGTCAGAATAATTATTGGTACATGTTCCAACCCTGAATCTACAGCCTCGTAGGCATGGAAACACTATAAAGATATTTTTCTCAACAAGGGATCTCGAACAACTTCCTTGAGCATGAATTGGTGAATATTACTCTTAAGAAAATGTTGTCTCTATTGTCAATGACCTAAAGAACCTGCAAACCAACTTAATGATGTTGAAATATCGATTAAAGAAAGATGTTTTGTATTGCAACTAGGTTGTGGGTTGCCTCCAGAATTTAACATGGTGACCTTAATCCTAAATCAAAGCGTAACATCGTTTGAAACTACAAGCAATAGGCTCCAACTTGAAATAAAACGCCAAGCCGCCCGAGACACTCGCATCACCCTCCATTTTGGTGGCTGCCACCGTAGATCAACCGAATCCCCATTATCTCTACAATTCTAATGCCCACGAGCTACTTCCCAAACCAAGGGTCACAACAACCACCGGTTCAACCGAGGCAGCCCTTTCTCCATGTCCTTTTTATGCACCCTGGTTGGTCTCCCTGGTTTGCTACGACCCATGAGACGAATGCCATTAAGGCCGCCAAACGTCCCAACCGACAGACTCAATCCCACAAGCTGATCGATGTCATTGGGTCGGTCAAAAACAAGTTAAAATATAGTATAGTGAAAGTGAGTCGTCTCCACAGGGAATTGGTGGAAAGAGTAGTTTTGCAAATTAACTAGTAAAATTAAAACCTAATTACTTTGTTGTTTAATTGAATTTTGGAAAACGGATTGGAAAAAGTTGTAAACAATAATAATAAAGAAGTAACCCCCTTCGAGCTTTCGGTTCTATGATTCACCCAAACCTGGTTAAATGATAGGATACCACATAGACATGGTTTTGTTGAACGATTCAAATCAAGTGATAACCGAGCGCAAGTTTTTTATAATAACTTGTACAATTCAATTACCAACCCACATGTATCAATTACCCTCCCAATTATTAAACTACTCACGATGCAAGAAAACCGAATATGAATGATAAAAAGATAACCAATTGAAACAAGTGAATTGTTTAAATGATAGAAATCACAAATATTCTTCAACTAAATGAAAAACAATCCAAACACCAAATCAAACAAGTTTTAAGGGTTTCACAACCGAACCATACACCCGGAGGTGGTTACAATAGTGTTTAGCCACTCATGGTTACAATAAACGAAGCAAAAGTTTCAATAATAAAACCGAACATGATTATACAAACTGAACGTAAGGATGAATGATGATGGTTCTCCTTGTTTTTTGCCCAAAAAGCTCCAAAAGATGATTATTTTTCGTCCTTAGTCGGCTGACAATAGGTAGGTTTTGAAAGTTCTCTTTTATATTTAAGGGAAAACCTACTTTCCTAATTTGTAGCTTCAACGCTGTAGCTTACAGGGCTGAGTCGTAAGCTACGACACAGTTCTTCCGCTTCTTTACTTTTTCAGCCGTAAGCTACATGTACCTCCCGTAGCTTATGGTTGAAACTTTCGGCCCTTTTCCTTTGCTTTTATTAACCAGCCGTAAGCTACACTCTAGATCCGTAGCTTACACCTCAAATTTCCGACCCTTTATGCTTTGTCTCCATTACCCAGCCGTAAGCTATGAGGTAACCCCTTAAGCTATGGCAAGATCCTCAAGTCTCTTCCCAACTTGTTCTCCTTGCATAATCTTGTATACAAACACCCTCTAATCTTCCATCTCCTATCCAATCATCATTCTTTTCATCGAAACACATCCAATTTTCAATTCTTCTATTTAAACATCATCTAAACATCCTATTCTCTTCCATGGAGCTCCCGAACATCTCCAATTCTTCGATTCTCCAACTTGGTCACTACTCTTCACGTTTTTTTTGGCTATAATTCCATCCAACTTAGCCATTTATCTTGAAACAATCAAAGCTCACGTAGTTACTGTTGGGAATCATGGTATCGTATACACAGCGGAAGCGGTTTATATATTTAACGAAAACGGATTATATATACAATATATATAATAGCCGATTTATATATATAAATTGTTAGTTAATTTTAATAATCAGATTAATAAAATATTCCCAATCAGGATCTCAGTTAAACGCGTATAAACAAATAAATAAGAAACAACCATAGGGGGTTTAGTAATCAACCTTTGACGACTACACCGGAATTGTAACAAGCGGGTTACAACGAATCCTCGCTAGTAGGAAGTTCACAACTGAGCACAGACCAACAGGTAGCAACCGATTGCAAAGAAGGTGGTGGCGGCGTGTGGTGGTTGACGGCAGCCAAGGGGCGGCGGCTCCTTGGTGTTGGCCGAAAGCTTTTCTTGGAGAACAAGGAGTTGGTTTTTGATAAAAAGTGTGATTAGGGTTTGCACCTTAATCCCCTTTTTATAAAACTAGAACTTACATTAAGCCCCCTTGTTTAATATCATAATATTCCCTAATATTAATCTAATTAATATTAAGTCCCCCGGGTTCAAAACTATTATTATTTTACAAATAATAATCCACCGACATGTGAACTTATCTGATTCGTGTACCAACGTGTAACTCTTCGGATCGTACCGGGTCGGGTTACGTTGACATCGACTTTAATTACATCGGACATACCATATGTCCAACAATTACCTCATTCACCACATAAAAGCATCACAAACACATCAAAAACAGATAAATGGGCATATTATTAATCATTCGTTAACCCTATCATCACATTCCCACACTTACCTTTGATTGTCCCCAATCAAACCGTCACAAAATACTACTTGCTTTGCTAACAAGCCGCTTCCAATTCCCTTACTGAAACTAATCTTCAAGGCCCGGAATAATATCCAATCCCATAGACTTTCACAATCGAGGTTGACAGACTGACAAGCAAATGTTGCACACTTTAAAATCAGGACTTGCCTAACTAAACCTAACATGCTTATTATCATACGCATACACTACACACCCCTCACAATGATAGATCCTCCCATTTATTTATGGACTAGCTTATAATGTGCTAGTATAATTTGCTCAAAAACTAAGAATGTAACCCTGTTATCATCGGTTTGTATGACAATCACACAAAAGCTATAAACTATGCACACATCGAAAGGTCTTACGGGTTTTGGGCTTATGGTAAAGGCAGGAATGATTTGGCTTAACAATTGGTTTAAAAACAAAGGTTTCAACACGCTTGAATGACCATCCTTATTCACAATACATAATAACACACTAAACAAACAACTTTGGGCATATTTAACCCATAACACATACTTCTATATTTTTTTTCTTTTTTTTTTCATATACATATTTTTTTCTCTCAAACACTTGAACATAACTCAATCACTTGAACAAAACATAAACACAATGGATGTCATCAATTTATTACACAAGGATAAATAGGTCAATTTGGGTAATATTATAGGTTTAATCAAATGAAAGGGTATAGGCTCAACATGGGCTACTAAGGTTATTTTTGGTAAACGGGTCACAAAACATAAACTCATGGTTTCAAATATAACAAAAAGGGATTCCTGAATTACCTTTCACATCTATGTGCATGTTTTGCCTACAACTTTAGCATGTATGAAATCACACAAATTCTGCAACAAGGAAACATTTGGCCTACTCTCATCAAATGAACATATATACCAATATCTATCAATCTAGCAGGCTCAAAGTCTCACAAAGTAGGGATATAGGTTGCCGACATGTAGCATATGCAATTCCTAAAAGCATGTTACCCCTAGTTATGCATCTTTTTTCAGTTTCTATAAAAACACTTGTCAGAAAAACTCTCATGAAACTTAAAGGGATGACCATGATCAAGGGTCTCATTTTTCATACTCGGCAAATGACTTGTTAGCAACTAAAAACATGGCTTTTGTGCCTGATCAAGTGAAAAAGGTGACATCATGTGAGGATTTTTTTTCTTCATTTAAAAATTTCACAATTTTCTCACACATGTGTAAGTGTTCCCCCAACTATCCTAGGGTCACCCATCCCTACACTTAGGATACATTGTCCCTAATGTATGGTGTTTGATTTTTTTCACTCCTTCACCACTCAACATGTTCAATCTTAATTACTACCAAACCAAGTAGACTAACACCCAAAAGAAACCAAACAAAACACTCTAAACAAATAAAGAAGAAAATAAAAGATAAAGTACAAACTATACAAGATAGGAAACAACATATGACCTGATGGATGTGGGGGTGCTCATCTGTAAGATGGGCCAAGTGGTCCACCATAAAACTCCCCCAGGTGCTCATAACACTATGTCATGATATCGAAGATGCTTCCCAAGCCTTGATCTTCGCGTTGCTGGGATGATGCTGACGACTGCTGTGGCGGCTGCAGCTAGTACTGGTATAGAGGTTGCTAGTACGGATAGGAGCTCTGATAATGAGGCGCCGAGTACTCTTGTGGCAACCACATCGACCCATTAACCTGGGGTGATGGGATCCTTGGCATGCCTAGCTCGTACGGTGGCAAGGTACTGTAATCCACAAAAGGTGGGTTCTCCACATAGGGAGCCCCGACATTGTAGTCAAGGTGCCTCCTGTACTGGTTTTCGTCAAAGGCCCACATGTTCAACTCCATTTGTGAGTCCATATGACGATTCTGTTCAGCCCTCCTATTATGTTCTATCTGCTGCTGAGGTTGCCTATTGCGAATTTCCTCCATCCTAGAGTTTTGGTCATAAATACTCTGCTGATGGAAATCCCAGGTACTATACTGTGACGGCAGCATACTCATTACCTTGGCCTGCATGTCATCATCCTCTACCCCCAAGAGTACCCCGGTGTATCAATTCGAGGCTGACTAGGCCCCTCTTTCCCTCTTACTCCGGCATCCCTGTGTCGTCTCACTAATTCGTCATCGCTTGAATCCAGATCATCCATCTCGCCTCGTCTAGGCGCTTCCTTCCCCCACTGTAAAGCCTTAACCTGCTCACCCGGTGCCATTACCAGCTTGTGCCGTAACTTTGTCTTCTTATACTTCCATTTCTCACTGGCCAACTCCTCAATAGAGAATATCGTGTGTGGTTTCTCATATACCGGATCTGGAATCGCGAGTGCATCGTGTTTCTCCAATAATGCACTCAATAACCTGACATGTGGGATTAACTTCTTCCCTTTTTGATTTCGGGCCTACCAAACATGCATGATCACCAGTTGACGAAAATACATTCTTAATTGCCCTGTCATAATGGCATAAAGAACCGGAATTTTCTATTTTCGGATATGCACCTTATCCCCTGTTTTGGGTGCTATATTATTGACAACAAACTGTAGCAAGACCATCACAATCGGCTTCAGGTTATCTCTCTTAAATTCCACACCTTTTTCTCAAATCATATAGCTCGGTATACATGGTGGTCTCATTTTCTAGACTGAGAGGACTATTCCAATAATCATTCTCCTCAATATATTGCAATAATCATTCTCCTCAATAATCATTCTCCTTCAACTATCCCCGTTAATGTAGTTGTTCGCGGGGGATTCCTGCCATCATCCTTCTTCAAGGTGCTTAACCACTACACAACACTATTAACATGCACCCTACCATTCTTCTCACCTTTAAAATCTACCAGTGCTTCCCAACCCAACTCCCGAAACCTTCCCATGAAACCCAAAGCCCGGAAGTCGTCTTTCAATACTTGCTTTTCATAACACATATAATCCTTGATCGAATGCAATTCACCCATCTTGTAGAAGAATAACTCGAGCTGATACTGCTCAGGTTGCTTGGACAAGGGACCCGATGGCCAGTTAGGCACATATGAAATATCAATATGGGGGTTTCCTGGTTGCTGAAATCCCGTATCCTCTTCTGCTTGCCTTGGGGTGTCTCTGAGCACAAACCCCGTAGCCTTCCGCTTTTTAGACGCACCCGCTTGTGCAGCGGATGAGGATTCAGGTTCTTTTTCCTTGCTTCTTCCACCAAATATCTTCGACTTTGTCATCTACACACAAAAACAACCAAACAACTCAAGTTAGTGTATAGAATTCACTCATAAACAAGTGTGCGTTCCCAACAATCCTTCCCACACTTGTTTATTGCAATGTTTTGCATATGCATCACCATTGTCATTCAAAGCCGCCCACCTTGAATTTTTTTTGGGTATTATATATACACATTAATTCCGTCCGCACCCCATAAAATTTTTCAATCTCACCCCATGGACTTTTGTAACCAACCCCCAAGAAAAAAATAATGTAATTTTGTGTTTAGAGTTAGCTCATTTTAATAGTCAGTAGCCCAATTTTGTGTTTAGACTTTAGAGTTAGCCCAATTTTAATAGTTAGTAGGCTAGTAGCCCAACTTTAAGAGTTAGCCCATAATTTTAATAGGTTGTAAATTTGATTAAAAAACACCAACTTAGCGCCCAAACATTACAGAAATAGAGCAGTCCTTTCCTTTCCTAACTGAAAACCCTTAATTCCCCTCCCTCTGGCGGCCTGTTCTGTTCGAAGCTTGTGTTTTGATCAGCCCCCGACGCTCCGGCCTCCAGCCTTGCCCTGTTTCGTCCTCCGACCCACTCTACAAAAGTAAACATTTGCTTATGTTGCTATTTGTTTAGGGGAGGATTCCGGTTGAACTTGAGAGCTGCATTGATAATGTAAAAGTGGATACACGATTTGCCAAATTGAATTGTTTATCAAATCTTGTATAATTGATGGTTGACTCAAAGAAACACCTTAACTTTATATTGGTGTATCGTTTATGGAAGCGAGCTCTCACGTTACTCGTCGCAACTGTTGAAAGAAGCTTTTCGGCAATGAAGTTTGTGAAGAACGATTTACATAATAGGATTGGTGATGGGAATTTGGAACGATGGTTGTATTGATTTTATTCAAAAGGACTTGCTTAGGAAACATAGAGATAGAAGATGTTATAGATAGATTCTAAAAAATCACACCCAGATAAGGATGCACCATACACAATTGATACCACTTACAAGGGAAACACTTATTTTATTAACCTAACTATGGGGGTACAAAAGATGGAACTTAAAAAGTACAAAGCTTGATCAACTATTCTTAGCCGAAGATATAACTTTTCTTTTCAAGCTACACGAACTAGGATATCCTATTCCACTGGTCTCATAGCTTCATGATAAACAACATGCACACGAACTAGCCATCACTATCTGTGACACATGCTTAAAAATGACGTCAGACATTGATGGTGAGTTCATGAATATACACAAGTTGTAAACCACATTATTTCAATCATTCATGACTTGTACCTGCCCATGTCATTATAACCTTTATGCCACACTGGCACCCACGCATGGGCCCTCGTGACGGTGTCACCCTGTGACTTCAAACATCATACAGTCAATGCCCACTATATACCGATATAGTACCGACAAATCATGCCTTAGCAACACGTATAAGGGACCACAAATATCGTGTGTATGTGTGATTAGATTATATACATGCGTACAAAAGTCTGAAGACCCGAAGTGAACGGCTTTAGATTTTAGAATTTTGTTATGCATTATGTAATGACATTTAAATTACTTTTTGGACTTTTGGTTTCATTTTGTTGATTATATAATTTTAGTATTATTGTTTTTGGTATATGAGTCGACCCGATCCGGCCACCTGATGAACATTCATTTTATTGTGATATATAAACGACCTATATAATCTATATGATTTCGCACCCCATGAAAAAAATTCCTGGGCCTGCCATTGAGTTGCTCATTAGACAAGCGATCAATACCGGAATACACAACTTGGAAGAATCCCATGATGTCTATGACTATGAAGAAGAGTATGTTTTATCCGGTAACTACTAGAAAAGTGGCTCTTTTGGTATAAAATTTTCTTACGGAAAAAAATGCGTCACAAATTTTGACAAATTTGCTACTAATTTGTGACGAAAAAACACCTTTATTTTTGTGACAAATTTGCTACACAATAGCGACTAGTACTTTGAAAATTGCATAAGAAATGTGTAGGAATTGCATCACAAATTTCATACACCATATATTCGTAAGAAATACGTTTAAAATCGCATAGTAAATGTGTAGTAATTGGTTTCCGACGAGGGTTTTTCTAACATCAAGGTTTTGTTGAAGATGCGTCACACATCAAAACCTTGATGTTAGAAAAACCCTCATCGGAAACCAATTACTACACATTTACTACGCAATTTTCAATGTATTTCTTACGAAAATATGGTGTAGGAAATTTGTGATGCAATTCCTACGCATTTCTTACGCAATTTTCAAAGTATTGGTCGCTATTGTGTAGCAAATTTGTAACAAAAATAAGGGTGTTTTTTTCATCACAAATTAGTAGCAAATTTGTCAAAATTTGTAACGCATTTTTTTCGTAAGAAAATTTTGTAGCAAAAGAATCACTTTATTTTTCTAGTAGTGATGGGGAGTGGAAAGACATTTGGTATGTGATTCTTTCAATCCAAAATCACTTCACCTTTTTTCTAAAACATTTTAATAAAAAAATCATTTGGAGTTGAAACCCAATGAAGAATCAAATTTTTTTTATAAGAGGAGTTGGTGAAATATGTTTAAAATTGGAAGAAAACTATACCAACTGTATATTACTCTCCGGATGTAGACATAAATGTTCTATCTTTGAATCAACTTCGATAACAAGATTATGTTGTTAAAGTTGAAGGCAACAAAGCCTACATATCCCACATGTTCAAACCGAGAGACTTCATTAGAAATTTCTCAAAGCTGGAAGTCGATTTAAAGAATAGTGATCTCTTGAATGTACTTGGTGATGGTTTTAAAGAAGAATATTTAAACTCAACATTTGATCAAGAACTTTCAATGAATCCGAAAGATGAAAAGAGAGAGTGGATACAAAACAAGATTGGAAATTTATTTTTCAATCACTGGTCCGATTGCATGATTGTTCTTGACTTGATTGAAAATATAGAACATTGGCTATATTGGGACACAATCAAAGAACCATTAACCCGAATGGTTGATTGGTTTCTTAACCTTTATTTGCGTGTCCCGAATAGCTAGACCTATCCCTCCCACACTTAAAAATGGAAAGATCATAAAACTTTATGATATGTACGTAATTGTGAAGAAGGAAGGGGGGACACAAACGGGTGACATTGTTCAATCTATGGACAATCATTGCTAAGGATTTGGGACTAAACTATGACGAAAGAGACATGATAAGAATTCTCTATGCACAATACCTTGATGTTCTTGAATGGAACAACAAAGTAAAATGCATAGTTAGAGAATCCGAGATGATCAAAGCAGCAACAGCAGCCGTGGATCCTTGCAGCAAAGGAACAACAGTATAAATGAAGAACTTGATAAGGCAGCAGGAAATGAAGCCGAGGATTATGCATTATTTCTTGGAGGAGATTGGAACGCCGCTAAGCAGTTATTCAAGAAGAGAAAACATGATTTTAGCGCGCGGAGAAGGCCTTGACTGAAGCTCATAGGTGATAGGACCATCCTTAAACTAAAATAATGTTTTTTGGTTTAGGGGTTGATGTGAAGTAATTAAACCAAAACATTATTTATTTTATGTTGTGTAATAGTTAAGTTAAGTTTAAGACAATTATCATATGTAATTAAGTTAGTATATTAGATGTAACATTCGGAATGGTTGTGTCGTTACATGAGGCAACGCCTCATTCAAATCTTGGGTAAGATTTGGACAGTTATGTCCGAATGGTTGTGAAAGAACTCCCTCTTTTTCAACCGTTTTTACCCGCCAAAAACAACCACCATTAATCGTCTTCTAGGAGCATGTATATATAGCACTATTATGTAACTTTATTAACTATCAAGACATTAAACAAACAAATTGTTTTTGTCCATATCCGAGAGAGAGTGTATTTAATATATCAAGTGGTCGGGTTTTTTGTATTTGTTTTGTACGATTAAAGTTGTGCAATAATGTGAAACAGAAAGAAAGGGAGAAGTAAGTGGGTGGTGGGTACTATCTTTTTTCTTTTTAATTTGTTTTTCTATTTTATATATATATATATATAAAAAAATAAAGGCAGTGTGTCTTTCATTCTTTAACATCTTTCAATTCTCTGATTTAGTTAAGAGGGATCACAGATACCTTGATTTGAATTTAACAGTTATTATTTGATCCACAAATATGGATGTATTCTTGCAGCAATTTCAACATCTAAAAATCCAACTAGAAGAGATAACATCATCCACTAACAACTTTGACGATGAGAACTGTATCGGACGCGGTGGTTTTGGGAAAGTATATAAAGGAGAAGTGTCTCACTCTAAAGGGCGAAACATGGTTGCTATTAAGCGTCTAGATCGTAGACATGGACAAGGAACACCTGAATTCTTGAAAGAGATCACGATGCTTTCTCGTTACAAGCATGACAATGTTATCTCTTTTATAGGATTTTGTTACCAAGGGGATGAGATGATCCTTGTGTACGAGCATGCATCTCGTGGAAGCCTTGACCGCTATTTAAATTCCCCTCATCTTGAGTGGTTACAACGTCTCAAGATATGCCTTGATGCCGCAAAGGGACTAAGTTACCTTCATGATCCAAAGGAGACGCACCAAAGACTTATCCATTGTGATATGAAAAGCGCTAACATTTTACTCGATGACCAATGGAATGCTAAAGTTTCTGACTTCGGGTTATCAATAATGGGACCTGCTAACGAGCAGCAGTCAGTTATTGTCACAAATGCCGCAGGCACCCTTGGGTACTGTGATCCACAGTATGTGATGACTCACACTCTAACAAAAGAGTCGGATGTCTACTCTTTTGGTGTGGTCTTATTTGAAGTTTTATGTGGGACACTTTGTTCTACATATAGAAACGGTCGTGTTCAGAAGATTTTCGTGCCCACCTGGGTTGAAGCCTACAAACAAAATAAGTTAGACGATATCATCTTCAAAAATCCGACCATTCAACCAATGGATAAGGGTTCTTTAAAAGTATTTTCAGACATTGCATATCGATGTTTGAAGGAATCTCGTGAAGGTTGGCCAAACATGGCCGAGGTTGTGACAGAACTTGAGACTGCACTTGAAATTCAGAACTTTAGTGGATGGGAACCGCCTTATGACTACGAAGAGATGACCAAGACTGCAGAACCTCCACTGAACTATAGATCCAAAGGTGAATTGAGGACGCTTCTGTCCAAAGGAGTCCTCCTTAATGCTGGCAAAACGGTAATTACCTGCTATGTTAATAATCCACTGCTTTAGATTCTTTCGATTTATAGAATGTTATTTATCAGTGGGAGGTTGGAGGGGTATAGTTTGAAATGAGAAACAAAATGGAGAAAAAGGTTAAAGTTTAATGTAGATGTTAAAAGCTGACTATATATTTTAGTAGTTAAGATTGTTCGTTGGATATAGTCGCATGAATAATATCATCATACATAAGCTGAACTAGCTTTTACTTGTTTAATGGACAGTGGTTTTCGTTAAATAAGAAGGGAGAACACTGCGAAATGATATCTTTTGCAGAATGTTTGGATTCAGATCCAAGTCAATTTCAGGACTATTCATGGTCGTCCGAATATAATTCAAGGTGACTTTTGTTTCTAGCTTATGATAATATTGGATAAGTGTAAAGCAATGCATCATTCTTTGCTACTGTTTTTTTTTCCATGCCACTATGCATGTAGATTTCCGACGGGCACATTTCTATCATGGACTGGGAGATTCAAAACACGCGTAAAAAGCCAACTCTTGTCACCACAAATCACGTACACAGTGAACCTTGTATTTAAGTTTAGGCTCCCAAAGAAGGCGAGAAAATGCCATGACATTATGTCCCTTTCATATAAATTGCAAGAGGAGACAAAGTTTTCGATTTCATACCTTGCCGCCGAGAGAGAAGATGAATGGTATATGGTTGAATTGTATCAATTTACTAGTGACCAGAGGATTGTTAATCTTGAAATTCAGTTTAGGGATCCTTGTGTTGACATAGAAATAGAAGGCATTGAGTTTCGGCCCTTGGAGAAGGTAAGATGACAAATAAAAGTTTATTCATGTACATTATTAATATCCTTTATTTTGCTTTTAATGTTTTAATATCTTTTATTTTGCTTTTAATGATCTAAAATCCTTGATTACTTTAATTTTCTTTTAATGTTTTAAACTTTTGGGTAATCTCCTAAAACTCTGTTTCTAACTTTCATTTATATTGTTTAAAAATTTCACAACATTCTGAATAGGATAAAATTAGTTAGTTGTTCGTTAGGGGCGAACAAAGTTACTTTTCGTTAAGATTCGGATTGCCTACAACAACGAAAGTAAAAGTTAAGTGTATCATTGGTCATGTTGCCGCATGAATTATTATCGACCACTGAGTCATAGCATCAAGTACAACATAATTGGAGAAGTATAATATGGTCATGTTCTACAGGAGGATGAGAAGCTGAAGGTGCAACCCATATCAGATTCAGATTCAAATTGGGAAGAAAAAGTTCCAGTTGATTATGAAGACATAATCAAATTGTCAAAAAATAGCATGCAATGGACAACGAAAAAGGAACTCTACTCAATTTTTCGCAAAGGGTTCCTAATCAATGATGGTCAAGAGGTAAAGCTAATTGGAATGATTATTTACCATCTAGAAGTACTCATGTAGGTGTTGTGGATTGTGAATCCTATGAGATAGTGCTTATATATCTTTTTGTTGATTATAGTGGTTTTCTCTTGACAAAAGTGGGAAGAAATGCCATATGCTATCAGCAAGAATGGCTAGCACACAGCGAATGCAATGCCTCTATTACCAGCCTTTACCCGAATCAAGGTTGTTATATATCTTCCTAATAGTTTTCCTGTAAAAATTTCTCTCTTTTACACACATTTGCAACGTGCTTGAATTAAGATTTTATTGGTAATGCACTAGTACAAAATTGATTAGATATGTTCTAGAAAGTTATAAGTATAAATATTGACATATTGGTTCTAACATCATACAATCACACATGTATCATGGTTAAAACAAAAAGGTATGTATGTTTGTGGGGTTTCATAGTTATCTACTTAAATTACATAAGGGCTTGTAGCCTAACGGTATCAAGGTGTGATATAAAGGTATTTCTCCCCACGTGGTTGAGGTTTTAGTCCTATGACGAACATTTGTGTACATTTAGGTGTAGCCTTAGAGGGTGTGTGACTGTGTGCGTTAGTTGTTCTTAAAAAATCTACTTGAAATTGGTTATGTGTTGAAAGTTCTATATATATGAGTCATACAGCGAGACTGATTTTAGATAAGTTTAGTCGAAACTTTTGATTTAAAACTTATAATGATGTTATTAAAATTCTTTTAGATTTGGAGAAGTAGTTGAGTTGATGGATTGGGAATTCAAAATCATCATTGAAATCAATCACCAACTAGTATCATCTAAAACAACATATGCAAGTTATCTTGTCTACAAACTACCACGACAACATCCCAGATACGAGGCTCCGGTGAAAGTAATGGATGAAGAACAGAGTTCAGATCATATTTGGTTTATCTTTTTTGTAAGTCCTCAAACACCAGTTATTAGACCAATGACTGGTCAAAACACCCACAACCCGCTGAATAGGCCGAAAATAAAAGACCTTCCGCAACAGAGGAATGATGGTTGGATGGAAGTGAAAATTTGGGAATTCCAAACTGCTATTACCACCAAAACGATTCCTATGCGCCTTAAATTTAACTCATGTATGTGGCTCAGAGCCTCCGAATTGGCTTCTTATTCAAGGCGTTGAGTTTAGACCCATTTAAATCCCCTTTTACGTTTTGGAATGAAGTGCAGTCTGTACAAGGAAACGACTAGCTCGTGGAAAACAATGGGAACATGAAAAAGAGTGAATAGACGATTTCATAACTCAAAAAACAAACGTAAAGCATAATAAACATGTGTTCTTTCTGTTTGCCTTTGACACATTTGGCTCTCTGGCCCCTGAGGCAGTACGGTTCCTGAAACGAGTGCAGAAGGTGGTCCACTGTGACTCGCAGAGCCCTAAGAACCAAGGGTTTGTGTTTAGCAGGATAGGCTTTGCGATTCAAAAGGGGATTGCGGCGCAGCTTGTTGCCCGCTTACCCACCATCTAAAATGTAACTTGTTTTATCGTATATGGTAGTTTTATTATAAGTTTTAAATGAAAATAATAATAATAATAATAATAATAATAATAATAAAAATAATAATAATAAAAAAGTTAAATTTTGTTTTTGATTGTTTACAGTTTTGACCAAAATTAATAAACTCTCTTTTGAGTTTCATCTAAATGTTTGCTACAATGCAAATAGACATTTTCTGCCATTGTCCTGGCTTCAGGTGGTCATAGAACTCATTAGAATCGGATGACACACAACCTTTGAATCCACCTCATTGTTCTTAGTTGTTGGTTGCTACATATAAACTTATATCTACTTTGTAAAGTGGTGAATGATATATGCTCGGTAACATCCAACGGTATTCCCATCGTTGGGCGTGTGTGTTTACATAAGAGGGTGTTGATTTATGTGTCGGGTTACAATTTCACAGCGTTCAAAAATTGATGGCCATGTATACATAAAAAATTGCTTATTTGTAACCATGTATCATTGGTCTGGTGAGGGAACCCTTTCCACGCCTAAATGGTGTTCTTATAAACTATAAAGATCGAGGAGATTTAATCGCCAACTTAACCACTAATGATCTGAGATTAGCGGGTTCAACGCAAATGTATCAAAATGTTTTTTTTAACGACTAATTATGTTTTCAGTACCTGTAAGTTTTAAAACCCGAAAGGGTTGCTAAGATTGTTTTGACATCAAACTATGCCAGAAAAAAAATCATCAAAAAACAATCAAAATTTTCGACAAGTGAGATCTGTCAAACCTTGAATTGAACAATGTTACATCATCTCCTCTTATCAACCCACAGAGCACACTTTATCTGAAATATGAAGAATTTGCAAAGCAATTTAGCTTGCAAAATCGTATATAATTATATTTAAACGAATAACATCCAAGAAGCATAAAGTCGTTTTACCCCGTGTTGAACTAGTGCAGCACAAACGATTGTCATCTATATAATTAGCCCGTATGCCCATCATCCATGAACCAACAGACGTATCTTCATGAGCGTAAGTCTTCAGAGATGCACTGCAAGAAAAACATAACATACTCACAGAATGCCACACAGGTTTCTAAAAACAGATTGACATAACTACATAAGCTTTTTTACAAGGGAAAAAAACAAACTTATGTGAAAATTTTGTATCATAACTAACCTGTTAATGTTAATGTATTGAGCAAAATTTCTAGTTAAGATATAAAGTGAGCCAGCTGCATGCTGAAAGTACCTGACCAAGAAACAGCATCCTTATCATATAACAGCAACACAGTATATATAGACATTAAGATATATCATATACGTATATACGTATGTGGGCCTGTTACAACGTATGTTCGTTGAACAGATGTTTACATAATTACATGGTTTAACAAGAGAAGAAGAAATAACTCACGATCTCTCATCACCGAACTTCCACCATTCAGGTTCATACCACTCTTTTCCCCTGAAAAGTGGTGCACAACTGTAATGTTAGATTATGAAGAGATAGAACTGTAGTTAATATGCTTTCATATACAACAATTCTGGATACGGTTATAATGGAGAAACTTATAGGTTGAGTCGGTAACATTCTAGTGCTATTCTTTATGGTGATCATGAGAAGCCGTTAGGGAAAATTAACGCCCCACGATCAGTGGCGGATCTAGAAATGAATTTCAGTAGTAACATTTTTCATTTTTTTCATTTTAGTAGCAACGTTTTCCAAATTTCGTAAAAAAAAAAACAAAATTTCCACTACTCGCGCGAAGTTGAGCAGCAACGGACGCGGCACTTAGTTATACACTAGGTCCGCCCCTACCCACGATACACTGCTAACAAGTGGGACTAGTGTAAAGTGCAGCCTACGTTGGGCAGACGGGCTTAAGGGGTGAGGCGCTTAACCAACTGCCTCTTGAAGTTTACAAATTCTATTTGCTATGAACATGTTTTCAGTTAAAGAGAACTTACACTTCAGAAACTACATCTCCTGATTTCATGCATCCAACATAAAGACTATCTTGACCACGAAGGCTTTCGAGAAACTCGATCAACTCCTCTGATAGCAGAGCCAAGTAAAATAACGGCATGCATTCTAAAGCATGAATATATAACAAAATGATGTACGTTTCAGAAAGGAATATGGGCGTACCAAGATCAAGTTGAATATCTGTCGACTTTGACATAAAACTCGGCATCCCAATTTTGAACAGCTGAACTGAAGAAGAACTTCGCTTTCTTAGATGATTCTTCATCAGTCTCCTCAAAATCATCCTAAGAATAATATTAGTAACAGTCCATTTTGCAAGAAAGTGTGAACAAATTTATAAACTTACAAGAATCAAGAAATCGTTTTTCATGTGATTTTCCTCATCAATGTTACGGTCCAAGTTGTCACCGCGATTAGGACTGAAAGTTCAAATTATTAACTGTTAAAATATGAGAGTAATACTATTGAGAGTAGCTTAAAAAGATCAAGTAAATAAAAAACCTTCGGCCGATAACAAAACGTATGACGATTCCTCTTTCTTCAAGCTCTTTTACAGAATCAACTGTCAAACACAAGTGGGTTAGTTTAATGATGGCATTTTTACTTGTAAATTTTAAGAATTATATCACGAACTGACCGCCAGCCATCCAGGATCCTCTGAAAGCGTTTCTTTGCAATCGATTCCCGAATCCAGTATAGATGCCAATTACAGCAAGAAGCTTTTTGCTAGAAGATGAACCATTCTGTGTCAACTTGTTCTTTAGAAAACCTTGGCTTTTTGCTAGCGTTACTTCCATCTAGGGCTGTAAACGAACCGAACTTTCAGCGAACAGTTCATGAACCGTTCGGCGGGAAGTTCGTTTGTGTTCGTTCGTTTAATAAATGAACGAACACGAACAAGAAATTTCGTTCGTTAAGTTAAACGAACGAACATGAACATAGGCCGCGTTCGTTCGTTTATGTTCGTGAACGTTCGGTAACGTGTTCGTTTGTGTTCGTTTATGTTCGTTCGTTTGTGTTCGTTTATGTTCGTTCGTTTGTGTTCGTTTATATTCTTTTGGTTTTTAACTTTTATTAATATTTAGAATTTTAATATATATATATATATAAAGTTACAATAACCCTAACCCTAACATAAACAACTTACAAACACAAGCCTCCATCATCTTCTCCTTGCCGCCTCCTTCTCCTGCCATCAACACACCACCACCAGTCCACCACATCCCTTGGGAACTCTGTTATTCCGCTACAACTCTCCCCGTCTACTCCGTTTTAAGTACGGTTAGTTTTTTTTCTCTATTAGTTTTGATTTTCAAATTCAAAAATTATTAGCCTTTTTTGTAGTAACAGAGGTAATCACAAACGACTAAGTTTCCGGTAGTTTTGTATTTATATTTGTAAATATTTAATTTCTAGCCTTCTGAATATTATTAGCCTTCTGAAAGTTTGGTTAGATATATAAATATTTGTTTGTGATGATAGATATATAAATACACTAGAGACTTTAGTATCCGCCACTGTTGCTCTAAAGTGTAATTCGTTTGTTTGTGATGATAATTACTATTAGATGATGTAAATGGAGTATGGTTTTTTCATATGTTTATATAAAATAATTAAGTTTGGGTTGTGAACTTGTGATGCAGATGTCTCATGTTTCTTGTAATGGACCACTTGGCTCAAATGATCAATCAAGTGCTGACACTTCAGGGATGGAAAGTAATGTGAATGTTGTTATTATTGATGAAGAATCCAATGAAGCTAAACATGATGCAACTGGTGGTGTAGAACAAGCAGCCGCTGCCAACAATGAAGCTGAACCATTCACCAAAAAGAAAAGAAAACAGACTTCTACGGTTTGGGAACATTTTCGTGAAGTAACATTGAAAGATGGAACTGCAATGCATGAGTGCATCCATTGTGGGGAAAAAGTCAAGAAATATTCAGATGGAACAACTACACCAATGAAGAGGCATATTGATTCATATTGCCCAAAGTTAAAAGCTGCGCATAAAGGTCAGATGAAGTTGAAGGTTCCACCTGGACAATCTGTTTCTTTATCAACACTTCAGAATTGGAAGTTTGATAATGCTAGAATTAGAGAACTTATTGCTCATATGATCCTAGTTCATGAGTTGCCATTCAATTTTGTTGAGTACGATCTTTTTAACATAATGATGAAGGAAGCTAATCCCGCATTTACTAAGATCTCTCGAGCAACAATTCGCCAGGATATCATTTCCAGTTATGACATTGGAAGAAAAAGAATTCAGAAACTATTAAATTTAGCTGGTCGTGTTAGCATTACAACTGATATGTGGACATCAGTTCAGAACATTCATTACATGGTAGTGACATGCCACTTTGTGGACTCGGAGCTAGAGCTGCAGAAATGTATATTGAATTTTATTGATATACCTCCACCATACACTGGTGTTCGAATCTATGATTTCCTTTTTAAGTGTTTAAAAGAGTGGAAAATTGAGACGAAGGTGGCTAGTTTGACGGTTGACAATGCTACAACTAATGACGTGGTTGCTAGAAAATTAATGGAAAACTTGAATCTTCAAAACAAGCTTGCTATTGAGGGGAAGTTGTTTCATGTGCGATGTTGTGCACATATTCTTAACTTGTTAGTACAAGACGGTATAGCCGAAATTAAAGGCATAATTCACAATGTTCGTGAGAGTGTGAAACATGTCAGCGCCTCTCCGGGTCGATTGCATCTTTTTGGTGAACTTTCAAAGCAACTATTAATGTCAAAGAAACATCTTATTTTAGATGTTAGTACTCGTTGGAATGCCACATATGCCATGTTGTCTTCGGCCTTAGAATTTAAAGAGGTTTTTGTGAATTATGCTGATCGAGAAAGTTCATACAACACTTTGCCGAGTGCCGATGACTGGAAAAAAGTTGAAGATGTTTGTTCTTTCTTAGAACTTTTCAATGTGGCAACAAATGTAATCTCAGGTATTTATAGTCTCTTTTAATGTTGATGTTGTTAAGTAGTTAACGTGTTCTTGGTATATTACTAGTTTCTTTTTTATTCTTGTAGGGTCTGAGTATCCAACCTCAAACTTATTTCTGGTTGAATTATATGCAATAAAGGAGTCATTGGATAAGTTAGCTTTGGATGAGAGAAGTTGGATGAAAAATATGGCTGGTAAGATGAAAGAGAAATTTGATAAGTATTGGGGTTCATGTAATTTGTTGATTTCAATTGGTGCTATTCTAGACCCCAGATACAAAATGAAATTAATTAACCTTGCTTTCAACTCCATTTATTGTGGGGATATGGTTAAAACAGAAATTAAAATTGTTGAAGACACTTTAGAGGAACTATTTGAAGAGTATGTTGTTGCTTACAAAGCGAAAGAGGCTGATGTTGGTACATCTAGAAGTGAAAATGTTGAGAGTGGTTCTAGTATGAGTAGAAATGGTTCTAGCTTTATCTCTTCTAGATTTGGTAAGGGTATTAAAAGTGGTAGTGATAAATATAATCAACATATTAGAAGTGTTGATTGTGTTGAAACTGCAAAGTCAGAATTAAAAACTTATTTGGAAGAAGGAGTTTGCATTCCCGAGCCAGGTGAGTATTTTGATGCGTTAGGATGGTGGAAGGCTAACAAGCTTAAGTATAGGATTTTGTATAAAATGGCTGCTGATATCTTAGCTATTCCAATCACCACTGTAGCATCTGAATCTGCTTTCAGTGCTGGTGGGAGGGTTATTGAACCGCATCGTTCAGCTTTAGGAACTAAGATGGTGGATACGCTTATTTGTGGGGCTGATTGGTATAGGCATTATTATGGGCTGCATAAAAAGACAAAGAAGGTGCGTTTCGAACTTTAATATTTGTATTCTTATTATTGATTATCAATTAACTTTTATTTTATTATTGTAGGAAAATGTTGATGTCGTGCGTGTTGAGCTTCTGTGAAGAATCTTTGTTCCAACATCAGGTTAGTTTTGTTTAAAAAGATTTAAGATAATAATGTTTTGGTGGCTTAATAAGATACATGATGTTGATGCTAAAAAAATGTTTCTGTGAAGAATATTTGTTCCAACATCTACATGAATCAAATCGGGTCATAACTTATAAGGTTTATATTTGAGGTGCTTTATATCATTATAGTTTATCAAATCTGAATTTTATTTTAAATAATTGCAGGAAAATTGAAGATCTCAGTTGTTGATGTTTAAAAGACCAACTTTTTGGGGAACTTTGAATACAAGAATACTTTGGTGATAGAATGTTAAAGACAATTGTTTGATGTGTTTGACTTAACATTTTGTTGACTTAACTTTAGTATTTTGGTGGTATTTTGGTGATGTAATATTTGGGTGGTATTTTGGTGATGAAATGTTAAGCATTAACAATGTTTTATCTATGTTTTCTAGTCAAATGTCCGTTTGTATTCGTTTGTGTCCGTTTGTGTCAATTAGTGTTCGTTTGTGTCCATTAGTGTTCGTTTGTGTTCGTTTGTGTCCATTAGTGTTCGTTTGTGTTCGCAGACAATGTTCACGAACAGTTCGTGAACAGCCAAATTACAAACGAACACGAACACGGACAAAATTTTATGTTCGGAAATTGTTCACGAACAGTTCATGAACAGATTTAAAGCTTAACAAACGAACACGGACAAGCTCCGTCCGTGTCCGTCCGGTTCGTTTACAGCCCTACTTCCATCTCAGCTTCCACAATTCGTCTTTCTAAATCCCTTAAAATGGATCATTTGTGTCAATAAGACACTTAACATTAGGGCTGTAAACGAACCGGACGGACACGGACGGAGCTTGTCCGTGTTCGTTTGTTAAGCTTTAAATCTGTTCATGAACTGTTCGTGAACAATTTCCGAACATAAAATTTTGTCCGTGTTCGTGTTCGTTTGTAATTTGGCTGTTCACGAACTGTTCGTGAACATTGTCTGCGAACACAAACGAACACTAATGGACACAAACGAACACAAACGAACACTAATGGACACAAACGAACACTAATTGACACAAACGGACACAAACGAATACAAACGGACATTTGACTAGAAAACATAGATAAAACATTGTTAATGCTTAACATTTCATCACCAAAATACCACCCAAATATTACATCACCAAAATACCACCAAAATACTAAAGTTAAGTCAACAAAATGTTAAGTCAAACACATCAAACAATTGTCTTTAACATTCTATCACCAAAGTATTCTTGTATTCAAAGTTCCCCAAAAAGTTGGTCTTTTAAACATCAACAACTGAGATCTTCAATTTTCCTGCAATTATTTAAAATAAAATTCAGATTTGATAAACTATAATGATATAAAGCACCTCAAATATAAACCTTATAAGTTATGACCCGATTTGATTCATGTAGATGTTGGAACAAATATTCTTCACAGAAACATTTTTTTAGCATCAACATCATGTATCTTATTAAGCCACCAAAACATTATTATCTTAAATCTTTTTAAACAAAACTAACCTGATGTTGGAACAAAGATTCTTCACAGAAGCTCAACACGCACGACATCAACATTTTCCTACAATAATAAAATAAAAGTTAATTGATAATCAATAATAAGAATACAAATATTAAAGTTCGAAACGCACCTTCTTTGTCTTTTTATGCAGCCCATAATAATGCCTATACCAATCAGCCCCACAAATAAGCGTATCCACCATCTTAGTTCCTAAAGCTGAACGATGCGGTTCAATAACCCTCCCACCAGCACTGAAAGCAGATTCAGATGCTACAGTGGTGATTGGAATAGCTAAGATATCAGCAGCCATTTTATACAAAATCCTATACTTAAGCTTGTTAGCCTTCCACCATCCTAACGCATCAAAATACTCACCTGGCTCGGGAATGCAAACTCCTTCTTCCAAATAAGTTTTTAATTCTGACTTTGCAGTTTCAACACAATCAACACTTCTAATATGTTGATTATATTTATCACTACCACTTTTAATACCCTTACCAAATCTAGAAGAGATAAAGCTAGAACCATTTCTACTCATACTAGAACCACTCTCAACATTTTCACTTCTAGATGTACCAACATCAGCCTCTTTCGCTTTGTAAGCAACAACATACTCTTCAAATAGTTCCTCTAAAGTGTCTTCAACAATTTTAATTTCTGTTTTAACCATATCCCCACAATAAATGGAGTTGAAAGCAAGGTTAATTAATTTCATTTTGTATCTGGGGTCTAGAATAGCACCAATTGAAATCAACAAATTACATGAACCCCAATACTTATCAAATTTCTCTTTCATCTTACCAGCCATATTTTTCATCCAACTTCTCTCATCCAAAGCTAACTTATCCAATGACTCCTTTATTGCATATAATTCAACCAGAAATAAGTTTGAGGTTGGATACTCAGACCCTACAAGAATAAAAAAGAAACTAGTAATATACCAAGAACACGTTAACTACTTAACAACATCAACATTAAAAGAGACTATAAATACCTGAGATTACATTTGTTGCCACATTGAAAAGTTCTAAGAAAGAACAAACATCTTCAACTTTTTCCAGTCATCGGCACTCGGCAAAGTGTTGTATGAACTTTCTCGATCAGCATAATTCACAAAAACCTCTTTAAATTCTAAGGCCGAAGACAACATGGCATATGTGGCATTCCAACGAGTACTAACATCTAAAATAAGATGTTTCTTTGACATTAATAGTTGCTTTGAAAGTTCACCAAAAAGATGCAATCGACCCGGAGAGGCGCTGACATGTTTCACACTCTCACGAACATTGTGAATTATGCCTTTAATTTCGGCTATACCGTCTTGTACTAACAAGTTAAGAATATGTGCACAACATCGCACATGAAACAACTTCCCCTCAATAGCAAGCTTGTTTTGAAGATTCAAGTTTTCCATTAATTTTCTAGCAACCACGTCATTAGTTGTAGCATTGTCAACCGTCAAACTAGCCACCTTCGTCTCAATTTTCCACTCTTTTAAACACTTAAAAAGGAAATCATAGATTCGAACACCAGTGTATGGTGGAGGTATATCAATAAAATTCAATATACATTTCTGCAGCTCTAGCTCCGAGTCCACAAAGTGGCATGTCACTACCATGTAATGAATGTTCTGAACTGATGTCCACATATCAGTTGTAATGCTAACACGACCAGCTAAATTTAATAGTTTCTGAATTCTTTTTCTTCCAATGTCATAACTGGAAATGATATCCTGGCGAATTGTTGCTCGAGAGATCTTAGTAAATGCGGGATTAGCTTCCTTCATCATTATGTTAAAAAGATCGTACTCAACAAAATTGAATGGCAACTCATGAACTAGGATCATATGAGCAATAAGTTCTCTAATTCTAGCATTATCAAACTTCCAATTCTGAAGTGTTGATAAAGAAACAGATTGTCCAGGTGGAACCTTCAACTTCATCTGACCTTTATGCGCAGCTTTTAACTTTGGGCAATATGAATCAATATGCCTCTTCATTGGTGTAGTTGTTCCATCTGAATATTTCTTGACTTTTTCCCCACAATGGATGCACTCATGCATTGCAGTTCCATCTTTCAATGTTACTTCACGAAAATGTTCCCAAACCGTAGAAGTCTGTTTTCTTTTCTTTTTGGTGAATGGTTCAGCTTCATTGTTGGCAGCGGCTGCTTGTTCTACACCACCAGTTGCATCATGTTTAGCTTCATTGGATTCTTCATCAATAATAACAACATTCACATTACTTTCCATCCCTGAAGTGTCAGCACTTGATTGATCATTTGAGCCAAGTGGTCCATTACAAGAAACATGAGACATCTGCATCACAAGTTCACAACCCAAACTTAATTATTTTATATAAACATATGAAAAAACCATACTCCATTTACATCATCTAATAGTAATTATCATCACAAACAAACGAATTACACTTTAGAGCAACAGTGGCGGATACTAAAGTCTCTAGTGTATTTATATATCTATCATCACAAACAAATATTTATATATCTAACCAAACTTTCAGAAGGCTAATAATATTCAGAAGGCTAGAAATTAAATATTTACAAATATAAATACAAAACTACCGGAAACTTAGTCGTTTGTGATTACCTCTGTTACTACAAAAAAGGCTAATAATTTTTGAATTTGAAAATCAAAACTAATAGAGAAAAAAAACTAACCGTACTTAAAACGGAGTAGACGGGGAGAGTTGTAGCCGGAATAACAGAGTTCCCAAGGGATGTGGTGGACTGGTGGTGGTGTGTTGATGGCAGGAGAAGGAGGCGGCAAGGAGAAGATGATGGAGGCTTGTGTTTGTAAGTTGTTTATGTTAGGGTTAGGGTTATTGTAACTTTATATATATATATATATTAAAATTCTAAATATTAATAAAAGTTAAAAACCAAAAGAATATAAACGAACACAAACGAACGAACATAAACGAACACAAACGAACGAACATAAACGAACACAAACGAACACGTTACCGAACGTTCACGAACATAAACGAACGAACGCGGCCTATGTTCATGTTCGTTCGTTTAACTTAACGAACGAAATTTCTTGTTCGTGTTCGTTCATTTATTAAACGAACGAACACAAACGAACTTCCCGCCGAACGGTTCATGAACTGTTCGCTGAAAGTTCGGTTCGTTTACAGCCCTACTTAACATATCAAACTAAAACAATAAATCTATATAAAAAAAATACAAAATGAAAATATAGGGACTTGGTTCTAAAACGCATGAGGCGCTCCTGAGGCGTTTAGGTTCCGAAAGCCACGGCCTAAGGCTCGAGGCAATAGTGTCAAGCATTGCTCTATGTACAACCAAGTACACCATTTTTAATCTCATCATTTTTTTGGTCATTTTTCCATATCAACCTCTTTGACACCCTATATTTGATTAATTTGACAGCCTCAAGGCCTGATGCGTTTTTTCAAGGCGCGCTTTATGAAACCAAGTATAGATAAGTCTTTGAAAGAGATATAAGAAGAGCCGAAAATTACTTGCATCCTAGGACCATTAGCTTGTCTTCAACAGTAAGAACCTTTGGTCTCTGCCATCAAAAACAAAGATGGCCAACCAAAAAAAACAAAGATAATGAAAATCAGACAGTAAAAACCAGCCACTGATCAGAGTCATTGATAATAAAACAAGTGTGGGCAACATCATACATGGGCAGGATTCTTCATTAGCAGATTAAACATTAATGTTCGGTTCTCAGCATCTTGCCACAACCTGGATAAATAAAACATTACAGGTATGATGATATCAAGTTATTGCGACGTAATATCCTCGAAGTCCAATTCTAACCACTCGAAACTGTAACATATGTCAGGTATCAAACTTAAGGGCTAAGGCTTTATTGAGGAGAGAAAAAAAGTCTGATATGTGAGTAAAACTTGACACACAATGTGATGGTAAAAATAGGGGTGTTTATGGTCCAGTTGGGCCCTTTTTGACAAAAACTTTGGGACGAACAGCTAACTATGGTCTAAGGAAACAACAAATCAAACAAGTCGGGTTGGGAGTGTCAGCCAGATGGATGGTTTGACGGTTTAACAGCTCAGCTTGGCGGTTACGCGGTTTGCACCAAAAGCTTTTATTTTTTGTTTTTTCAGAATCATGAATTTGCATATAAAAAATTAAAATGATAAATGATTATAATGCATATACATAACTACATATTCCGAAAGAAATATATATACACACATAAAAAATAGAATAGTAAAAGTTAAATTGCCGGTTCCAAATTGCGAACTTGACCAAACAGTTAAACCGTTAGAACTTAGAATCAAATCATTTGTTCATCAAACCAGTGTACTCCAGTTGTTTCGACAGTTCGACCAGTCTCAACAATTTGTGAACATCCCTCATCAAAACCAGTCAACCACAAATATCCTTAAGCAACTCACCAACACAAACTCCTGGCATTTAAAAATATAAATTATGCCACTTATAATAGGGTGCAAATGAGCTGACTTGCGAGCTACTCGAAAAGAGCCGAGCGAGCCTGATGCCTAAAACAACAGGCATTTATTTATTAAGCCTGGCATTTATTTATCAAGCCTGGCATGTGAAACTCGTTGACGAGCCTTAGTGTAATATTAATTTTATTCATATTTAATAGTATTTACTATTTACCTCTCATTTAAAATTGTTTAGTAAACGAGTCAAGCCGAGCTTATTTAAAGTTGTTCACGAGCTAAGCCTGAACCTAAAAATAAGGTTGTTTACTTAACGATCCCGAGCTTCACTTATCAAGCTCATGAGCCTAAACGAGCCGGCTATTTATATTATTTTTATTTAATTATTTAATATATTAATTAATAAATAACAAACGAGTCGAGCCCAAGCTTGAGAAACTACCAACAAGCCAAGCTTGAGCTTTGAAAACAAAGCTCAAACCAAGCAAGCTCAAGCGGGCTCGTTTGCACCCCTTTAATATACCACACACACTCTAAAAACAATATGATCAACCTAAAATGTAAATTCAGCAGAAAAAAAAAATCCAAATGAATACAAAACTAAACAGAACAGAAGAGATACCTGCCAGCAACATAAAGCCATGCAAGACAAGAAAAGAAAGCCAAAAGAATCGAAGGTATAGAAGAAGAAGAAGAATTTTTTGACGATAACAATGATGATGATGATCTCCAACGTTGTTTTTCTTGTTTGGGTAACGTTGTTGGCAAGCCCTCCTTGTAAAACAATGGAGGGATTGTATCCATAATATCCTCTTAAATTGTTGTGTATGTATGAGGATTAATTCAAGATTTTCGGTTGAATTGTTATATAGTGGATAAGATGAATGAGAAATTTGTGGGTATTGATTACTGATCGTGAAAATTGGTATAGACACAGATTATTAAATTCATGTAGAAGACGATGATCATGAACAGGGAGATTTTGTTTTGGGCTGGAATTTTTTAAATGGGCCTTTATATATGAAGATTGCATATTTATATTTTGTGACATCTGTCAAATTAATATAACTATTGTTAAAGGAAGGGGGGGGGGGGGGGTGTTTGATTCGGTTTTCACCCCCCACATACACCCCCCCCCCCCCCCCACAATCTAGGTGAAACCGGCGTTAGCCCTTTGGGAGGGGAAAACTTCAACGGCGTGGGAACATATGAAAATGGGTGGAGGTTTTGATTGGCCTCTTTTATAAAAAAAAAAAAAATGTAACTCACAGAATTGATATGCTTTTATTGATTGTATTTGTTGTTTTTTGTAGATATATAAGGTATATACAAACTTCTTGGAAAAATGTAAAAGTTTATTTTTTATCCAGTTTTTAATCCTAATATAAAATGAGTTCAATTTTTTTCCTAATCGCGTGATCGTTTATTTGAGACACATTAAACTCAGCCAACTCGATTGTTTCCTAATCACATGGAAAAGTTTACAGTTTAAATATTAAGTATATCTATGGATGACAGGATGTATTGTAACTTTAAAATTAGGGGGACAGGGTGCTACCCGTGAGTTTTTTCAACTTCACTGATTTCAACAAATTCTGCATTGTCACATCACTTCATTGATTTCGTTTACTAGAAACACTTTTTGGGAGGCAGCACTCCACTGATTCTTTACCACAATCAGAGAGAGAAAGAGAGATAGCGACAGAGAGAGAGAGAAATCATTGTTACCGTGCGTTAACTAGAACCAGAAAATGGTTCACGGATCCACTACCAGCATCACCGGCGGCGGTGTTACCGTACTGATAGTGGGGTACCCGTGACCAATTTGCCCCCTCCCCCCTCCCGGACACCCATTAATATGCGTATACACTTGTATTTGTGCTCAAAACAACTTGTAGTAGTGATGGTAATGTTGATACCGGTTTTTAATATATAAAACGTGTAGCATTTAACTCCATGGTTGTCCATAAGTGGAAGGACAAACCATCCCTTTATTAGTGATAAAACAATGCATGCCTTTCTTTGTCGTAACAAGTTGGCATATTTGTCCATAATCATCCATTGATGTGCTCTTATATTATGCACGTTTCTTTTTATGTGATTTGCATTCCTTGTTCGAGGGTCAGTTGCTCGTACAAACATCGATGGCTCAACTGGGTTATCTACTTTTGATAAACGGTCATTGTGTTCCGTCTTTGAAAAGCAGGAGTTTCATACAACCTGACCCGCTCTGTTTACATCGTATAACAGAAAAATGTTATGTCAATATCAAAGAGTAAAGTTATGAACCAAGTAAGAAATCGTCCCTGTGATCAATCTAAACGGAGATACAAAAAGCATTCAATGTCTTTAACAATCCTCCAAACTAAATGTCGATCGTAGTTTTGTTTTGTGGTCCCATTCAAGCAGATCGGACGCATAACAGCTGCAGCAGGCAGATGAATCGCTCTAATTGCTCCTCGTACCTCCAGGCATCAAATTTGCAAGAGAAGGAACACCTTGGTTCCTCATCTCTTCTTGTGCTTTTCTAATTTCTTCTGGGTCTGTTTCCAGTTGAATTTAAGCAGGGCGTTAAATATTTATTTGAAGAAAAAAAAAAGAAAAAAAAAACTGGTTTAAAGCTTACCCATGTTTTCAACTAATTTGGGCATCAAGAACACCATCAAAACCATAAAACCAATCATTAGTCCCATTGGGCTTTTCGCAATAGACATTATGTTAAAAGCTTCCCTAATCTGCAAACCAAGGTAAATTACACAACTCAACCAATTAGTAGTTTAGTACCAAAAAAATAAATTAAAAATAACTCTTAATGCATAAATATATCATTAAATTACTCATAAAGTACCAACTATTGTGAAGATTTGAGTTTGTGGCTGTGCAATGTATGTATGTTTTGGACTAATTTGCATTTAATTTTGTCCAAACCTTGACTTAACCAAAAGTCAAAACATGATCATAAACTTTATTAACAAATAAACATTTATATTTACTTGATGTTAAACATAGTACTTCCAGATGCTAAATGTTTTATCATTAAATTAAATGTTAAGAAAGCACTCCCAGGTGCAATATTTATGAGAATATGAGATTGGGAAACCCTTTCAGTTGTTAGTTGTTACAAGTCACAAGAAAAACAAGCTTAGAACTAATATCACTTACTTGTACATTTCTGCTTTGTTAATTCATTATGATTACTTGTGTGCTTTAATCTAGGTAGTTAAAGGCTCAAGGCACGAAGGGTTAGCCTGACCCCTAGGCGCAAGATGCTTAAAAACACGTCCGGCCATTTTTAGCAATTTTAGACTTGTTTCCGGGTGGTTTAGACTTTAGACCGGTTTTTAGGTGGCTTAGACTGGCTTTTGGCTAGTTCAGACCACCATATGAAACTACTTTTGGTCGGTTCAGACAAGGTTTTTGACGGTTCAGTGCGCCTTGCTGCACTCAAGGAGTCAAGGCGGTTTTTTTGCACCTTACCTTGACCATGTGACTAGGTGCTAGCCTTTGGCGTCTTTAACTACACAGGTTTAGTACCCTTTTTTTTCAAAGGAAGAAGCAATTCAAATTACTAGTTTGTCCAAACTGACCTCATAATATTGTTCCTCTCTCAAAGGTTCCAAAACGAGCTCATTGAGACCTCTTCTGGTTTCTGTCAGTGCAGCCTGAACCTTACCGGGGTTTCTGGCACTCACATCTACCCGCACCTGGGTTCGAATGAGTAAAAAACTGAATTTTCAGGGATCAATAGGTCAAGTTTTAATACAGAAAAAGGAGAAAAAACTGACCGGTGAAAACAAATAGCCGATGACATCAACTTCAATAAGATGGGTTCCAGCTGGCACATTGTGGCTTTGAGTGTATGGTTAAGGAACTTCAGCAGTGTAATATAAAAGACAAAACTACATACAACTTATCTTATGCACACATATAATGCAACTAACGATCATACAATGTTTTTAAACCAAGTATCAAAAGATGATTAAGAACTTAAGATGGTAGGAGTAGGATACAATGAGAAGTAACCATCAGGCTTTAAAAACGTAACTTGCCGACCACCATTCAATATGACTTTGGCATTGTTAGCCTTCACCGGCAGACCAAAGCCCTTGTCCCCAAAACCTGAAAAGTTAAAGTCAACGAAGATTTATAAATAAAAACTATATTTTCTTCAATAGAACAAAAGTAAGCTCCTGATTGGATATTGAGCAATAAAAGATCTAACTTGAATGATAACCATGAAACTTGCATTGTAAGAAATTACGTACCAGGAATTTTAACTCGACCATTAATAGCATAACCACTTCCATCCCTGTAATCACAAGCAAATACACAAAATCAATCAAATCTAAGGGACGACTAAATTCATAACAATCATGTATAGAACTATAGACATTGGTAATCTTGAAGATATAGAACATTAGTTTAGAAGTATAACTGTATAAGAGTAATGAATCGAGATGAATCTGTACAAGAATATGTATAAAAGATTAACTATATCAGAAGGATATGAACCAACAATTAGTATTCCATTCAGCTTAATTTCAGTACAATTTGCTCTCAGTTCAACTTTCTTTGGTACAATTTGCTCTCAATTCAGCTTAATTTTCGCACAATTTTATCTCAATCCAGCTTAATTTCGGTACAATTTGCGCTCCGTTCAGCTTAGTTTTTGTTACAATTTGTTGTCCATTCAGCTTAATTTCGGAAACAATCTTCTCTTAGTTCAGCTTAATTTCGGTACAATCTTCTTTCAATTCAGCTTAATTTCGTTACAATCTTCTCTCATTTCAGCTTTAGATTCGGCAGAGTCTTCGCTCATTCCAGCTTAATTTCGGTACAATCTTCTCTAAATTCAGATTAATTTCGGTACAATCTTCTCCCAGTTCAGCTTAATTTCGGTACAATCTTCTCGCAGTTCAGCAATGTGGTATTAGTTTTAAAAATCGATAGGCACACAGACAAGGTCTAAATATACATCCCATAGGTTTTTAGCTTCCTTTACCCAAAATATAGCTAAAAATAAGGTTTTTATATGATTTTATCTACATGTACAAGCCAAAAAACCAAGGTACAACAGTTTTATGCAGAAAAACACCTCAGGTATATGAGGCGTGCGCCTCATGCCTGAAACCCTAAAAACTGCGCCTTTTTGGCGCTCCATGGAATTAGTCTAGGCGCTGTTAGAAAAAGCGCTGGACCATGCGCCTTAATGCGCCTCGCGGACGCGCTTTTTACAACCAATGTTTTCGTACAATAATAGAATGTTCTCTCAATTCAGCTTAATTTGGATACACAATTAACTCAATCCAGAAAGATAAAATCACACAATTAATAAACTATACATAATCAGATCTTCTACTCATATTAAAACAAAAAAAAGCCTGACAATCTAGTAATGGAACACTCAGATCAACAATTCAATAACGCATGCCAGATCAATCAATTCAACACTTCGATAAACATGTATATAAACAATAGGAATCAACGTACCTGGTTGCAATTGCGAGTGAGGAACACAAGAGAAGAGATAGAAAGCAAAGTTGTATAAAATAATAATAAAGGTATTAGTGTTGGTCGATTTGGTTTGGATGTTTGTAGAATAATAGCCATGGAATGGAAGAAGATAGATCAGAGAGTCGTCGGAGAGTACGACGGTTTGGCTTGCAAACAGGGCTTATGATATAAAAAAAAATATCAAGAGTTCAATATTTAATGACTAGAATATATATAAAAAAAGAAGTTTTATACGGATGAGGATATCAAGAACAAAAGTATATCAAGAGTTCAAACAATATTTTAGAACTATGGGTCTAATAGAACTCATTGGGTTTCTCCTTTGAGTAGGGATGAGCATACAAGGCCGAATACCAATCCCGTTCCGTTCCGATCCTGATACCATACCGAACCGAGGGGTTTCGGGATCGGTTATCGGTACCCATATTTATGGATTTTCGGTTTCGGTATTATCGGTATCGGTACGGGATCGGTATGGTATCGGTATTTTAAGGTAAAATACCGGTACCGTACCGTCTGTGTTCGGTATCGGTATTGGTTTTTTGGACTTTTCGGTATCGGTATTGTCGGGATCGGTATCGGTTCGGTACCAATACCGTCCCGAGCTCATCCCTACCGTTGAAAGGCATAACTCATGTTTAACGGGCCCAAACCGTATCCTCGAAGGAGCCATAAATCCTGACATCACTTGATATCAGTTATGCCACCACAAGAGTCAAAACTCTCTGGCGTAACGCAGGTTGGACGAAACCCCCCTTCTGGCTCAGATTCAAACTGGCAACCTTCAAAGAGGCCTAGTTCTTATTTTTATTGACTTTTGTCGCTCAACCAAATAGTGGGGACTAAGAAATAGTTACTCATGGTTGAGTCGTTGATTCATTTATACAAATGTAACTAGAGAATGTGATTAGGGGATTGCTTGATAGATAGTTAATTAGTAATGGTGTCAATGTTTTACATTGGTTAAGTGGTTAACAACTTAACATCCTTCCTTTCCTTTGATATACTATGAAAGTCAAATTGTTCTACCATTTACTTCTTAATAAAAGTTAGTGATATCTTTTGTTGTTAAAACCAACAACAATCTTTGGATGTTATTTTACTCGACCACTTTGATTTTAAGGCTTCCCCCTACCTTGGTGGTGTAGCTCGTGAGCTCCGTAAGTAGTCGTACTACTAATGGGATTGGGTGATATTAATACTCCAGTTCACATAATGACACATTCAATGATAATAATTCATAGGGACAATTTGAACAATAACACTCGTAACTGTCACTTTCATTATCAAATGAAATCACACTCTAATGATGATGAATTAACTACATCTACATGATGACGTGACATATGCCCCTGAAGATGATGTTAATACACCATGTTATGGACATGTCATTTGTCACGTCATGTAGACTAGTTACTTCTCAGTTATATGTTATGTGCCTAGTCACCAAGTCAATCATGTGAGTCAAGGTCAAAGATGGAGGCATAAGACTACTTGGTGTGCCTTTGGTGAGATCAATCGGGGAGATGAGGTGGCCTCGGGGACCAAGCCAAACACCCCTCCCCCCCTCCGGTCGTTTTTTTCCGGGCAAAACGTTGAAAATGCACCGTTGCCACCGAGCTCTCTGATTGGGCAATTTTTTTTTTAAAATCAAACTTTTAATAATAAAAAAAGAAAGGGGGAAGAAGAGGGAACACCATTTCCTTAGGCTACTGGGTAAGCAGACACAAAAAAACCCATGTCTCAGTGCCACGTAGGCTGCACATCACCAAAGTGGTGTCTCACCATTCATTCTTGAGACATGGGTGGGGTGCGCAGACATGAAAAACCCATTTCTCAAGAAAATCTCCTATTCCATTACCCAACGTTTTAAAAAAAATAATAAAAATAAAAGCTTTAATTCTATTGGTGCGTCCCAAATGTTCTTTGGAGAACGGGGAGATGGGGCAAGCCGAGACGGGGCAAGGGACGCCACTCCGGGGCGGTGTAGCATTCGGACGGGGGTTTTTGGTGGGACGGGGCATGTGAGCTGTCTGCTCACCTTATAGCCTTAGTTTGGGGGAGAAGAATGAGGAAATGACGTGGCGCTGATGTGGCACTTGGAGGAGTTGAGGGAAAAGGGGGGCACACCATATAGTCTAACAATGAAGTGCACGATATGATAAATGGAAGTTATCATTTGTTTCTTTGCATTTTTTAATGCCATAAATAAAGGTGAGAGTGGGATGACCACCACTCCATGTCTTTGGTTGTTTCTAGAATAGTAGCGGCAAAGCTTGTTAAGTGTTGGATCATGAATGAAAAATGTTAAGAGAGTTATCTCAAATCTAGTATTCCCTCTATTTTCTTGGAGGTTTACCCACTCTAGGAGTTATTTATCCAAGTGATACACATCATTATAGTGGAATTTCATTGACAACGAAAGTGATTATGAGTGTCATTGATTAGATTATCAAAATAAATTATTATGAGCCAAAGAGCGATAGTTAAAATTACTAAAATCTAATTTACCTAATTATTATAAATTTTATAATTATTAGAACAAGTGTGTAGTCTTAGAAACATATGTTTTTACATAAATTGCTTTGTTGAAACACTTATCAAGCCATTTCTACAAGCAATTGGAGATTTGAAGGATTAGTTTTATTCGAAAATAAATCAATACAAACCAATATGAAAAAAAATATATATAGTAATAATCGAATTCTCATAACAAAAGAATAAATAAATAAATTTATGATTGCTTGAGCATAAGAAATCAACTCAGTCCAATCAAAAGCAGCAACCAAAAAATGATTGAAGTAATGTGAGAATCATGATTCAAAACCGTTTGGTTCCCGTCTTCAACTTAAAAACAAGCAGGAAGTGCAGGTCCGTCGCAGACTAACGCCACAACAAGATACAATATCCCTAGTAGAAGACATACGAATCCAACCCTGCATTTTTAGTCCAACATATAAAAGCATGTCACTGTTAGACTATTTTAGACCACCAAAAACCATCAAATTTTTCAAAAAAAAAAAAAAAGAAAGAAAAAGAAACGACCCAATTTAATGTTAGCGCATTTTGGTTAGAATCTGTTCTAATTCAAGTATCCAAACCAGAGGTATACTTTTTGGTAATGTTCCATTTTAACATGAACCTAACTTGGTCGACCCATTACCTGACCCTAACTTGGTCGACCCCATTACCTGACCCGACCATTTTGTAAGGCTTAGTTGAGAGAAAGTACATGAGTTTGACGTTTTGCCACCACTTGCATTCCTGAATCTGCGAGACTGCTTTTTGAAGCGAAATGTATTAGTTTGCATATTGGCAGTTTTATCCACAAGCGACTCCAGCCGATCACCCCTCTCTAGAACTTTGTCAATATTTTGTATCATCACATTTCGTACCTGTTTATAAATTATAACGCCACAGTTAACAACAACTTTCTAAAACTTAATATTATATGCATCAATAAATATGCAGAGTTTCATGAAGATGAATGCAAATATTACAAGCTAGATTTCACCAACACAAATGTAACCATTTGACTTAACTGGCACATGATTTAATGAACTTTTTAACTATTTCACTCATAAATCTAATAATTTAATTCATTCATAATTTTAGACGACTAAATGTGGGAGCAAAGGATTAGTCTTAACCTTCCTTCCACTCAATACAAGATGTGGACAATTGACATAATCTTTTAATCTTACAGAACGAATACATGATTGCGTTATTAGCATTAACAGTTTAAGCTCACCTGACTCATTTCACCTTTTAAACGGTTCATCCTATCTGCATTGGGATCGTTTGAGTAATACTCCATTTGTTGGCTCAGAACCCTTGAAAACTCATCATTCATGCCATAAGCCTGGGCTGATAGAACTGCTCGACCGTAAGTCCTAACAAATCTCTGATGAATGTCTTCAAGAAACGAAAAAGGAATTCGTCCTGTAAAATTTACAATATTACCAGAATTAAACATTTTTGCAAACCAGCAATGCAATGCTGGTTATTCAATTAAATAAGGTGACATCAAAAGGTTTTACTTTAAGCCTTGTCTTTCATAGTCACATTTAGCTCAATATCAGGGCTTCAAAAATGTTCTTTTTGAATAATATCATTCTGCTATTTTGTTGATATGCAAGTTAATTTGTATAAAATTCAACAAAAAGTTTGTGTGACTGACATGATTGACATAACAGTATAACATTCTTAGATAATCAACTTGTATGAATAACTTCTGAACTTCAAATAGTTTGACATCCTAATTAGGAAACATAATGAGTGAAATTAAATATCAAATCTATACGTAATAAATAAGCAACTTTTTTCAGTGACGAAGCTTGAGAATTTGGACCGGGGGTCGGAAGTGTATAACTAAGTTTTTATAAAAAAAAAAACTACGTTTTTTTTTTTATAAAAAACGGGGGTCAAAACCGTATATACCGAAAAAATTCTATAAGGATACTATAATAATCGGAACTTCTGAGTAAAAATTCAGGTGGGTCGGCAACCCCCTGCCCCTTAAAACCTGCGCCACTGCCTTCTTGCACCACGTGTCACGATTCTCTAAGCTCAAAATTCTTTTTTTTTAACGGCCAACAAATTAAACTTGAGCACTCTCGTGACACCCTTTCGACAAATTCAAGTACTCCGAGAGTACCCGAGTTGTCAAACTCCAATTCCATGGAAAACCCGGTAACCCACCCGCTTGTAGGCACGACAACGAAATTACTGGTAACACCCTTCAGACTCAAGAATCGAACCCAGGATCCCCCAGGTCTTCTATCATTGCCCGCCGATATCTTTTCCACTACACTACTTAAAGTACCTATTTACGCGTAATTTCACTCATGTTTTATCTCAAAATATTATTTTATAATTCCTAAATCTTCATTCCTAAGTATTTAATTTTTTTTTATTCAACTTTAATACACGTATATAAAGATTTAAACCAAATTACCTGTTATATACAAAACGTTGCACTAAGAACCCTAGGTTATTAAAATCAAATCAATTTCATTGATATCATATAATCACAATCTCTCATGAGAATTTCAAAATACACAAACAATGATTTAATTAATCCGTAACAATCTTATCTTATATAACTTATTTACCGGTTACGCCAGTGTCACAATTATTATAAGATTATTTTTTCCGTTTCTCTTGTTTCACCTGTTCGTATTCTATTTTTCAACTCAAAAAAATTACTTAAAATACTAAATTATGCGTAATTCCAATCATATCTATTTCAAAAATATCGTTTTAAAATTTCTAAATCTTCAGTTACTAACTATTTAATTTTTTTCTTTATTCAACTCATGTAATACACGAATTTCTAACCTAGAGTTCTACTACATACATATACGAATCGTTGCAACTGTAGATTCCAATTTAAACTAATACCAAAACCAAATTACCTGTCATATACAAGAACATTGCTATAAGAACCCTAGGTTATTAAAACCAAATCAATTTTAGATTAGGTTTCATTGATATCATATAATTATAATCTCTCATGAGCATTTCAAAACACACAAACAGTGAGCTAATCCATCAACAAATAAACGACGATATTCGAATAAAAAAACGTAACAAAAATTAACATAAACAGTTATGGCTTACTTCCAGCAACATCATCAGCCATGCATAGAACAGTCAATCCATCGGTACGCTTAACATGAAAAATATACCGATCCTGCGAGTACGAAACATTCATATCATTTTTTCCAGGAATTTTATCAAGAATCTGTCTCGCAATGGTGCTACCGTTGGTGGACGTAGCGCTAAACTCCGCCAAAACGACCGATCCTCGGGCCACGAGGGTGTACAGGATCGTCATGTTTCGATTTATATATGGAACCTGATGATCTGATCGAGATAATGTTGGATGGTGATGGGATTAGGGTTTGTATATGGAGATTCAGATGACATGAAAAAGTGCATGGGTAGTGTGACTGAGTTTGGGGGAGTAGTTAGTTTGGACCCGCCATATATAGAAACTACCAACGATATAAAGGTTACTTCAAAACTGAATAGAAATTATTATTATATTTTGAGATAAGATATAATTTACAAATATTAAAGATGGAATACGAAACAAGGAAACCGAGGAAAAGAATATTGGACTTACAGAACTGTGATACGTGACGCAACTAGTTACCTACTATTAAGTATAGATTATAGGTATTTCTCGGCGAGATGATGTGGTGGGAATTCTGTTTTAGTTAATATTGGTTCGGTTTTTTTATGGCACTGGTACGGATGGTTACTTGGCACAAAGTTTACGATACTAAATTTAAATAACAACTCCATCTTTTATCAAAACTAGTGGGTTTCCGAGGTTGCGCGTTGCGCAACCGTTGGGCAAGCTTGTTATTGAATTAAGAAATAAACGGTGTTGTTGATCGTATGATGTCAAAGTTCGAAAACAGATGTATCGTATTGTGCAATACTGTTATGGTGCATTTACGTAGCAGTAGAATATTCACATGGTATTCTATATATTATTAATGACTCATTGTATTGGTGCAGATATGGTAGTACAAATGGTCATGTTGAGTCACTATGACAATAAGCAGCTTTTATGACGCGCTTATTAAAAATATATCATTTGGCGAGTTCAAAAAAATTAATACAACCATCATACTAAATACTATAGGCTTCCATTACTCAAACTTTCCTCCTCATACATTTTGCCTCAAACTTTTTATCCACTAACAGTGGTTTAGCCTCCTTCTCTATACAGTGGCTGCAACCTAGCAAACCAAACAACGTATCTGTTAACCTACCACTTATCCTAATAATAAACTAATCAACAACAATCAACAAATCGGATAACGTGAAATAGTAAATTCAGTTTTTTTTCAAATTAATAATCTTAAAAGTTAAAACCCTTGTAATCACAAGCATGTTTCTAATCCAGATTTCGATCAAATTTAGAAAACTTACATTGGAACCTTTCCATGTGTGGTATGTACAGAGCACCCCGATCGTTCGACCGCCATCGCTCGCCTATTTTACATCATCTCTCTATCTACAAAAGCTTAAAAAAATAGAAGAAATAATAGATGGTATAAAATTTCAAATTAGAGCCTCAAAACCAAGAGTTAAGCACAAAACCACCTCAAACAAAAAATACAATACAAAATTTATAAACCAACTACTTACTTGCAGTCGCTGAACAGAAGATGAAGGCAGCGACGCTATCTGCAGTTGACAAAACAGTGTACGACGCTTAACCAACCGACTATGGCGGAATCAAGCCACCAACATTAATAAAACAAAGGGAACAAAAGAGGAAAAACCTATATTTGAGAAGGAAGGCGTCTGCCTGTTTTCAATTCTCTAAAATTATCAAAACGACACAACGAAACCAATCAAAACAAAGAGAGGGAAAACGTAGACATGAGGCGTACAATTGAGGTCGCCTGCATGGGTGTGAGTAAGACTGATCCCAAGTCTGATGATATGCAGCAGCACAACTGCAGGAGTTGTTATCAGGTAACATGACTGACATACGTAGTCTGAATAATGAATATGCAAATTCTTAATAAAATTCCATACCTTGCAACCATGTAAGGCTTTGTTGAAGCAACATGTTGAATTTCTGCTATGAACTGGTCCCACTATGAGATATATCCGTCTGCAAATGCTAGAAAATCGACATGAAATACTATATCAAAGTTTTCTACGTCATTTTTGTAATTCGTATTATTGAACACGGGTGGTAACCATTGTATACATATTAACCGTCACTTCCTGCCATACCAAGTCCAAACATAATATAATGCATCATAAAAGGTTTGAAACAAACGCCTCAGAATAGGTAATTAGGATTTCATGCCTACGTAACAGGTTGCAAACAGCAGAAAGGACATTCGCCATCCTTGCTACGCGACGTCAAAGCTAATTTCTTTACGAAATTCATCACCGGCGGTACCATTATAATGTAAAAGCTATAAATATTCAGCCAAAAGGCAAACAAAGTTACACCGTATCAACATTCAAGCACCCATCTGATGAAGGCTATTTCATCATCATCGGAACGAACACACCCATATAGAAGACAGAAACCCCAAGGCCACCGTCAATACGGAACACAACCGGCACCATCAAAGAGCCAATCCGCATGCTCAAAGGTACAACAAAATCACAACTAATTGCGTAACAACACCACACCGTCTGTGCTGCAATGTTTTTTGGTAATATATTCAAACATAACGATATAAATACCGTTTCAGCAGCAGAGACAGCAGCACAGCCAGGAAGAAAACAAAAAACACTATTCATGGAAGTTGATAAATTAACATATAGGATAATTTCTGCCTGAAAACAGGCCGTCATAGAAATACCAAGTCCAAACATAATAGAATGCATCATAAAAGGTTTGAAACAAACGACTCAGAATAGGTAATTAGGTTTTCATGGCCACATAATAGGTTGCAAACAGCAGAAAGTACATTCGCCATCCTTGCTATGCGACGTCAAAACTAATTTCTTTACCAAATTCATCACCGCGGTTAACGTACAAACCATTATAATGTAAAACCCACAAACCACACCATCTGTTATAACCCCAATAATGAATCAACAATATATCATGCACCAGTTGTTGTGGCGACATTTCAGGTTGCAAGTGGAAAAGACAACCCTTGCCATCCTTGTTTATGCCATGCCAACCAACACCTCTCGACTATAATCATTACACCCAACCATAACTTAACGGCCGGCAACAACAAAACTACTTAATCCATAAGAAACTCCAATATAAGTCAGATCCAAATCCGACCTTATCAAACATAAAGAAGGAAAATTAAATCAGTAACTCATAACCAACAGTTTTAGAAATCGTAAAAATAAAAGCGAACCTTGGATCCAAAAACCTCATGTGCAGTCCTAAAGACATACATCTACAACTTCAGGAGAAAAAGAAAAAGGCTAAAATCTCACCTCACAAGGAAACTTGCAACAGTAAGCGAGAAAGAAAGATGGTATTTTCATCGATTCCAATCACCTAAGCTATTGTCATGAAACAGGAACATGAAAGAAAAAATCACTAAACAAATTACACATCAACCAAAACATTAACATATATAACAACTATCGACCAAAACAAATCATCATTTCAGATATGATAAGAATGCACGATTATTTTATTCCTTTTTTTGAATTCAGATTTGTGGTGACCATTTAAGTCAAAATTTAAATATAGAAAGAACAAACCTATTGTTATATGTGTTCTAGTATCTTGTGTTCATGACCAGAAATTAAAGAAAGAACAAACCTTTTGTTATATGTGTGCTACTATCGTGTTTCATGACCAAAAATTAAAACCAAAAAATACAATTAGAACTTGGCCAATACCATTCAAGATCCCCGAATCCCATCACAGAAATCCGAAAACCAAGCCACATGAGCAAGAAAGCAAAATATGACAGGATAGCAACCAAACTCTAAGCAGAAAGCATGAAAAATTATCAATTTAAAACCTTCGAAATCCCCTCGAAGCACTACCATAACAATCAAAAAAAATCCCCAAACGTAATACTCTACTAATCCTTCGTTATAACCCCTGCAAAGATCAATCGTTGAAACAACTAAATTTAGAAGAAAAAATTTGGTTAAAGCCAAGAAACAACTTAAGTTCATCAACAAATTTGAATTAACACAGTAAGTAAACACTTCATACCACGGAAAAACGCCAGCCAAAACAGGTTACCTTTTTTCGTTGTCCTTTTTTCTACCATGGATAAATTCCACCGACTTCGAAGCCCCCTCCGCTAAAACCCTAAATCCTGTAAACGCAATCACAAACGTCGAACAAACCCGACTGATTAAAATTAACACAATCAGGCGCGACAACATATCTAAACCCGTTATTCGTACGCAAAAAGTTAAAACGGAGATACCTGTTTGATGACGTCGAAGGAGACTGGTTCAAGTTACTGATGACGGAAGTGGGTTCTGACATAACACAGACCAGAAGAAAAACATGGATGAAACGATCGGAGATGATTCCGAATGCACATAAACGTTGATGATGAGTGAAACGATCGGCGACGGTGCCAAACCCACAGAACAATTGTCGAATGAAACCATGAGACAGAGAGAGAGAGAGAGAGAGAGGAGAGAGGTGGAACAAATGAGGAATGCAGAGGGAGAAGGGGGGTTTAGAAGAGCACAGTGTAACACGTGTAGCACACCTCCACACAGACCAACCATATGACAACAACACAACGATTTACTGTTTTGTTATAATGACGAAAATGGGCATGTAATTTCGTAAAATTACAAACCTGCCATTGTACAAAAAAATAACCCTTATGCAAGGTTCGAACCGGAGCACGTTTTCTAAACACAGCAACACCACACCATCTGTGCTGCAATGTTTTTTGGTAATATATTCAAACATAACGATATAAATACCTTTATCAGCAGCAGAGGCAGCAGCACAGCCAGGAAAAAAACAAAAAACACTATTCATGGAAGTTGATAAATTAACATATAGGATAAAATTAACACAATCAGGCGCGACAACATATCTAAACCCGTTATTCGTACGCAAAAAGTTAAAACGGAGATACCTGTTTGATGACGTCGAAGGAGACTGGTTCAAGTTACTGATGACGGAAGTGGGTTCTGACATAACACAGACCAGAAGAAAAACATGGATGAAACGATCGGAGATGATTCCGAATGCACATAAACGTTGATGATGAGTGAAACGATCGGCGACGGTGCCAAACCCACAGAACAATTGTCGAATGAAACCATGAGACAGAGAGAGAGAGAGAGGAGAGAGGTGGAACAAATGAGGAATGCAGAGGGAGAAGGGGGTTTAGAAGAGCACAGTGTAACACGTGTAGCACACCTCCACACAGACCAACCATATGACAACAACACAACGATTTACTGTTTTGTTATAATGACGAAAATGGGCATGTAATTTCGTAAAATTACAAACCTGCCATTGTACAAAAAAATAACCCTTATGCAAGGTTCGAACCGGAGCACGTTTTCTAAACACAGCAACACCACACCATCTGTGCTGCAATGTTTTTTGGTAATATATTCAAACATAACGATATAAATACCTTTATCAGCAGCAGAGGCAGCAGCACAGCCAGGAAAAAAACAAAAAACACTATTCATGGAAGTTGATAAATTAACATATAGGATAATTCAAATTGAAATACAACTGCCTATTTAATTTTTCTAAAGTTAACAAACACAGTTTGTTAAAGAAAAAATAGTATAAATGAAAACCATATTGATTAAAAGTGTATACTACTATAATATAAAGGCGAAACTGAAACCTATAAATCAACACTTTATAATAAAATTATCATTTATGGAACATGTAGATTATTAATAACTATTGGAAATGTCCGCGCGTTGCGGCGGGTGTCTTGATTGATATTATATTCAATTATGATGTCTATTACGAACTACAGTTCATTCCGAGTTTGTAACATTTTATTCCATTCAGTGAAAAATAGTCGTAAAACCTATAAGGTCACAAACATGCAAATAAAGTTAGAATTTCCACATGAAGAGCCAACCAAGTTTATTAAACTATAAGAAATTTTCGTCTACAACTTTAAAAGTAACGCTATTGATAACATGAAAAGATAGCTCAGAAATTTCACATATGTGGTTATTTTTCAACCTATAACATGTAAATGATATCGAAGAACACTACTCACAACATGACAGAATGAGTATAACATACTTAAGAAGAATGGATGCTTGCACACTGCATCTCTATATCAAAGATACCAAGAGCATATCCATGCAATCTCATAAACCACGTTTTGAAGAGGTAATTATCCAAGTGTCATCATCATACTTTTACATCAGTAAATATACCACAACATATAAACATAGCTAATTAACATCATCATAGAAGTATTTGATAAGAAATATGACCTTGTATCACTAGGAATTCAAATAACTCAAATTCAAATTCAAATTCATATTTCCATTATTAACTTCCAAATTCGTATAAATCCGCTGCAAAAAAGCCAAAAACAGAACAAAAGGTCAAGAAAACGACTTTAAAAATCCTAAGTGATGCTTGTTTACATGATGTATGCTCACCATTGCATGCAAATCTTTGCTTGTCGGTTTTTCAGCAAATTGGACAACTTTACCCTTGTGGTCAAACTTTTAACAATCCAAAATCAGATGCCCGACTAAAAAAATACGACACGGCGTTTCAGATCGATAAATGAATAAGAAAACAAAACAGATAATTAAAAGAATATAAAGTTTTGGATTCACAAATCTTTCACCAACTGGAACGCAAGAAAAGGTGATATCATTGTCTCTATCGATGTGATTCTGATTGTACATTTAAAAAATATGGTGAAATTAAGCTTCATGATGCTAGAAAATGAACATGCGTACCTGTAGAAGGTTCAGATAGTCCATACGGTAAAGATGATCACCAGACAAGATTAGTATATCCTCAATATCCTTGTTCTTGGCATCCTGCATTGACCAAAAAGTCAACATGAAGAAACACTGCATAAGGGCACTAATAAATACATAAAATTGAAGTTCTTTTAGGGTGTACTCAATCACTAAAAGGAAATAAACTCACAAACGAACCTTGAAAACCCATGTAAATTGCCTCACGGCATCTGCAGTTCCTTGGAACCAATTCATTCTTGTTTTGCCAGATGTTTGAGTAGCAGCCAACACTTATAAAAATCACATCTTTTTTTAAAAAAAACACTCAGAAGGTACAATAATTTATGTAATAATCCTACTCGTACCAATTACACAAGACCCAAATTATATTCTGACACTTCAAATTTATATAATCTACAACATACCTCCACGAAACCATCTCCGAAGTTCACACCATTGCCAAAATAAGTACGGGAAATGTGACGATTAAGTGAAGCGAAATTGAACTGAGTTTGAACAAAGATCTTGTTTATACTGCGGTTTATACAGTTGCTCATTGGGATGTCTGTAAGTCTATAGCATCCTCCTACCGTATCTGTACAACACATATCATTAAAATTACAAAGAGCATAAAAAGCTACATTTCCTACATTTTTAGGTCAATTACAAGCTCCCCCCCCCCCCCCCCCACACACACACACAAACAGTACAAGCATTTGTAGCAAAATTAAAATTAAAAAAAAACAAAAAGATAAAGACGTTGTCGAAAAACCATGATCTGCCACTACACATGGTTACGTTGGGTCGTTCATAATTCATGAAAATCATAACATGAATAAAAAGAAGAGGATTTCTTAAACTATGTGATTCAAGAAAATAAAACAAGCAACTTGAAATCAATATAAAGATCAGTTATTTTTTCAACTGCGTGAATCAAGAAAATAACAACAAGAAGCTTGAAATCGATATAAAGAACCAAATGTGAATTAAAAACTCATAGCATGAATCTTGAAATCAATATAAAGAGCAACATTGTAATACCCCGAGAAACCTTACGTTTATAAAACCTTGTTAATCGACCGTTAATCAAACTTTGTTTTAATTATAACCCACAAGTAACAAGTAAAGGGACCAATTATGTCATTTTATCAAAGTAATTAGAGGGGTTTAATAGGTTAAAGAGGAGGAGATTCATAATCTGGAAATTGACCTCACCCTCAACACACACATAACACACACACAAACTCAAGATAATTCAGCCCCAAATCTTGGTGTTTCATCCTGCATGTGTTGTTTTTGAGTCATCTAGAACTGATTACATCTCTAGGTAAGCTTCAATTTCGTTATTATAATGTAGGATGGTTCTAGTGGTGATGGGTAATGCACTAAGATTGTAGTTTTTATAAAAAGGATTTACAATGGAGGATAACCCTAGTGCAAGGGAACCTCAAAACAAGATGATGTTAGCTTTATAATATTGGTGCAGCCCAAAAAGGGTGTTATTCATGAAAGGTTTTGGGGTTGGGTGTTGAACCTTGATATTCTTGATAAAACATTGTAATGTAAAATCTAGTGGTGAAATTGTAAGTACTTGGCTGTAAAATTTATGAAATTGAATGATTGATGATTAGCATAAACCTTGAAATCAAATTGGGTGTAACTCATATGGTCTAGATGACCTACACTCAAGGCTTGATAAATCTCGCCCACCAAGTGTTTGAAAAATGTCCAAATGAACAATTTGGGATAAAATAAGACTAGCAATTGAAATTGGTAGGGTGAGATTTGATAAGAGGTGGAATGACCAAGTATGACCATAAAATGTTGATTCTAACATTAAGAATGGTCAAAACAATCTCTAGGTACTAAAGGCGACACATCGGAAGGCCAAGGATCAAAACAAGCATGCGGGAAAGAACACGCTTGAAGGTAAGTCCATCTAGGACTCGCATATTCACAATATTTGATTATTATGCTCTATTATTGTTTTGATATCACCTCAAGGGGTGTTATAGTGAATCATGAAAGCTAGTCGAAATCCGGGTAGTTAAACGCTTTGATTGGCGAATTGGATTCAAGCTATAGAACTTAGAAGGTTTCATTATCCAAATAATGTTGAGAATAGAACAATTACTTGTGCCTTCATGTCATATTGTAGTAAAATGATAAGAAGAAACTTGGTGAATACGGAGGTATGTAGATGTTTGAGTCCTAAACGGGCCAAAGCAACCAAATCCAAATAAAAAGGAATCAAATTGGTAGAAACCGAATGAAGTTATGAACGGCCTCTTAAACGTGTTTGCAACAACCTAAATACTTGGATATTTAGCTTGGAAAAGCTTCTAATACAAGCTTAAAGTGTAGGCCATGATATGGTGAAAATGGAAATTTTGATATAGTTTACACAGACCCTTGAAACGGCCGCATAAGGATTCCTTGGCATTTCAAAACGGCCGTTTTGTGGTGTATCGGAAATTTTTAATATTTACAAAATGTTTACCATCACCGTCAGATATATCATCCTCGGACACAAAATGCTTCATCATCATGAGACCAACACTATGAGAAATCCACTTCATCAACAATTTTATTTTTGGCAAATTATAAACTCATGTAAACCTAGATTATAAGAAAACAATCAAACGCAAAATCAACACCCGGATCAACATTCAGAGAGAAATTTAATATAACAAAATGAAGAATCATTCAAACCTTATGAGAAGAAACATCTTTGCTGAAACGACACTTTGTTTGTGCAGCAAGCCTGGTGCCGTTCTTCCTGAACCCTCTTGCGAATAGGTCTCTTGTTCTTGTTCTTGATCTTAATCCATGTCCTGCAGGCATCTTTTGTTCTTGATACGGGTTGTTTAACGACGGATGGTTAGGGTTTTGGCAGAGTATTATGTTTGTTTTAAGGAAGGAAGAGTGAAGAAGAAAAATCGACTTATCTTTGAACAGAAGGTAAATTAACAGCCTTTTGTAACTGATAATTCAATTAGAAGACGTGAGTAGTCTGAAACGTAAATAAGGGAATTGAAGGAGAGATGTAAATAAGGGAATTGAAGGAGAGATGTTAAAAGGGCAAGGATGGAATCAATTGTCTTCTAAGTGTCTCAAAAGATATATATAAATTTACCAAATTACCCTTCTAAGTGTCTTAAATTCCACATAAGAGACTAATCTACCCTTATCAAATAAGCTTTATTTTCTTATACTTGTTGTTTTAAAAATTGTAAATAAGGAGAGATGTCGATTAGTATGGTTAAAAGGGCAAGGATGGAATTCCGTTGTGGTGGGCCGGTACGTAACTTTGTGGTTTTATTTATATACCCAGTTCCCACGCGAAAATGGAAGAATGTCGTTAATTGTACTAAGACCATGTGTACTCGAGCGTGATCCACAGCGTGAAGAGCAACTTAGCGCCCCCAACACCATTACTAGGGGCGCTAAGTTTCAAAAAGGGGCCAAAGCGTGATGTTTATAACGCCACAATGTTAAGCTTGGTGCCAATAAAAACGTGCCACGTCCGATTGTGTCTTTGTCTTTGTTTGAAAAATGAGAAACGGTGGCTGACAATGGTGGAGGAAGGGTTTCGGTGGCTGACGGCGGTGAGGAGGAAGGGTGGGGGTGGGGTGATGCAGAAGAAAGGGAAGATGTACGGTGGTGGTGATGATGGCTCTGATGTTTGGTGGTGATGATGGTGTAGATGCTTGTGTGAGAGAGATGAAGAAGAAGATGGTGATGGTGACGGTGGTGAAGAAGAAGATGGCTGTGTTTGTTGTTTTTTTATATAATAGCGCCCCATTTTTCTACCTCCCACTAAACCCCATTTTGAATTAACGCCTCATGCTGACTCAGCTGTCACATGAACCAATTACAGAGGGGGGCATTATATTTTTCACCCCTCACTACACATATTCTAATAAGAAAATGAAACTCTTATGAAACTAACTTTAGTGTTCTCTTTTTTTCAAATTTACCAATGATATTATAAATAATGTATGTTTTTGACTTATTTAATTTATTATTAGTTTTACTTTTCCTAATATTTTGCATCCATTAACTTAAAAAATAATAAATACACAGTGATTAATTTTTTTTTCTCTCAACATTTCAAAATAAATTTGATTAATAACGAGATTTTATTTAAAATATAGATTTTTTTTTTTGTATCGTAAACTATGTTTGGTATGAGTACCATAATAAACCAAAACAATACCTGCTGAACAACATCGACACATGTATCAATAATATTATTATTGTCTATAATGATCGTTTTTATAGTTTTCGATTAATGTAAAACACATACAGATATCATTTTAGTCCTATCACAATTTTTTTCGTTTTATCTTTTGTTTACACTAGGATGCCATATGTGTAATTAAATCTACTACTTTTTTCTGTTTTATTGGATTCGTTTTAAAGGAGAACAATATCGATTGCTGGTGATTTTTTAAATAAAAATTAAAAAAACAAGTGGACAAGGCTTTGTTAGGTGGCTTTTCATCAATGTCCCTTGATTTTTATCTAGACATAATTATGAAACTCAATTTGAAAATACTATAAACTCATAAAAATAGCAAGTAAGATTTTGAAATGGTATAAACAACTCAAATTTGTTTTAAACATATACCAAGAAAAGTAGTACATCAAACTCAAGGTGGGACTTGAGTTTACACTCAACAAACCTCTTCTTAACTCCAAGTTCGATAAGATCTTTCCATTCAATCAGTTACATCCCACAAGATCCACCTTTTTGTTGTCTCGTCAAGTCAAGGCTTAAACCCACTATAATCAGGCGTTCGTGAATGCAATACGTGAATGAGGAAACCACACAAATATTGGACTACCGTTACTACACCATAGCTCTAAGACAAACTTACATAAATCACCCTTTATGTTTGCCTAAAAATGCAGATTCCAACCTTTATGTTCCATTTGCACTCAAATCAACCTTTACCTATTGATTTTACTACATGTTCTAACCTTTGTGACTAACTCCGTTAATTTTCTTCATTAAATGCCCTTATGTGCATATCACGTGAGGGCGTTTTAGTACTTTCACCTCCTTTTAAAATGTAAGTACTAAATAAAAAAAAATTAATATATTGTGAGTCCCATTATATTGCATGTCCTTTCTTTTATTGGCTACATTTTACATCTATATCTTCTACCTTTTACGTGGCTTCATTTTTACCCCCCCCCCCCCCCACACACACACACACAGGCAGACACAGAGAGAGATAGAGAGAAGAGAGAGAGAGAATGGGAGGGAAAGGGAGGGAGGGAGAGACAGAAGGCTCTTGAAGGATAAAGAGAAAAAGAGGATAGCCGACATAGGTCCAGCGAAACTGTGATCGGACCTACCATCACCACCGCCAACTCCCATCATTGTCCCCTGCCTCATTTTTGGTAAAGCTGAAGAACAGAGAGACATGGTGTTCTGACGTTGCCTACCACCGGTGACCCCCCTCCTTTCTGACATCACAGATGAGATGATGGTGCGCTCTCTTTTTGTAAACGGACGTTGGTTGTAGAAGCGATTGACCGGTTTGGTGTCGACGGTCGGGTTCAGTGTCTTATCTCCGGTCCAAAAGCAAGTTGCGGGTCTGATTGGGCTTGCTACTTCTGTGGTGGTTTTTTACTACAGTTTGGTTGTGTTTGTGAGCAGGGATTGGTGAATCTTCGTCATTTGATGGTATGTTTGTGAATTCCTTTTAGTCAGTTTTTTCATTGTGATTTATTGGGAGATTAGGTATGTGTTTTTTTGACAGCTTGAACTCTAGGTATATAATGGATTACTCTGATTGTTTTTTTTTGGAGATTAGGTATGTGTTTTGTGTTCTGAGTCATTGGTATGGTGGGTGATCATGGCGGGGATGGTGGAGGTTGATAGTGGCGAATGAGGGTTAAGGTGAGGATAGAGGTGATGGTGGTGGTTAATGGTGGTGGTGGTGATGGTGGATGGTGGTTGACAGGTTAGGGAGATGTTTTATTTATTTAACTAAGAAATTTAACTGGTGGATAGTGAGTGTCAGGTCAGGGAAATGTCCAATATACCCTCACGTGATATGCAATGAGGGCATTTAACGAAGAAAATTAACGGAGTTAGTCATAAATGTTGAAACCTGTAGTAAAATCAATAGGTGAAGGTTGATTTGGATGCAAATGGAATATAAAGGTTGGAACCTGCAATTTTGGCCAAACATAAAGGGTGGTTTCTGTAATTTTGTCCTAATTCTAGCCATAATGGTTTACATTGGCCCAACTTCTATCAAATCTAACATACAAAGTTTCGTATGTATGAAAATCAGTTGGCATTTAGGTCATTAAACTTATATGAATAGTTCGAGGTTTGTCATGTTCTAAGGTAGGGTGTAAACTAACCAAGTTGTGTCCACATAAACTCAAGCTTGACCCGCTTAATTTAAAAGAGTTTGACCGCTATGTCTAAAGATCGAATTCGGCTTACAAGTTTTTTTTTTCAAGATCAAACACATCTTAGTTTCAACTCTTTATTATGTGGTCAATTTGAAGTTTTATTTTTTAACAAGCTTTTAATTTTATCACCATGTAATTTAATTTAAGGAGTATCTATATTATATCTATACTATATTATAAAACATTTGACAAGGACTTCTTAAATTTTAAGAGGTGCAAGTTTAATTGCTTGTGATACAACACCTAATGCATATAATAACTACTTTTTAAGGGCAATTTTGTCTTTAAAACACCATATTTAATCAAAATGAAGTCAAGAGTTAAGTTATATTAATGAGAATTCATGACATTTTTTTTTGTAATGTAAACTTCATTAAAAACAACCACGAGCGGTCCTCAAAGCATGGACCCCCGGCCACCAAAAAAACGACATTACAACGAGTTCAAAGGGTATTTACACCAATACAACCACGAGAATTCATGACATTTAATTCTATAATTACTTAAAACACATTAAATAGAAACATATAAAAGATATTTTATAATGGTACATGTTTTGTTTTAATTTTTTTATACAAATTTGGTTCTTTATAAAAGTTACAGTTTTATAAACTTAATAATATTATAAGAAATCGAGAAATCAATATTAATGAAAACTGTGTTTTCAATCGTGAGATAATGATTTGCATTTTGAAATTATTACGGCATATTGATACACCTAAATATGCCTAATCTTATCTAAACTATACGTCACTGGATTCTATGACCAGAGAAGAAAATTTTCGTTTATAATTAATATAAAACAAATGTTTCACGTAATTATGGTCAATTGATCATGATTAAATTATATTGAAATGAATTTTCTTCTACAAAGGTATATGACATATTATAATACGAAAACTATATATTTTTTTATACAAATTTGGTTCTTTATAAAAGTTACAGTTTTATAAACTTAATAATATTATAAGAAATCGAGAAATCAATATTAATGAAAACCGTGTTTTCAATCGTGAGATAATGATTTGCATTTTGAAATTATAACGGCATATTGATACACCTAAATATGCCTAATCTTATCTAAACTATACGTCACTGGATTCTATGACCAGAGAAGAAAATTTTCGTTTATAATTAATTTCAAACAAATGTTTCACGTAATTATTGTCAATTGATCATGATTAAATTATATTGAAGTGAATTTTCTTCTACAAAGGTATATGACATATTGTAATATACGAAAAATCGATATCGAATTTCACGATGATTTTAATATATTGTAAATTTGTTGAATGATTGTTAATAAAAAAAACTTTGGAGTTTGCTAGATAAGTATGATTTAATTATTTATGTTATAAAAATATTATCATAAAATTGTGTATTTCTAATACTCTAGGGATAGAGGATTGAAAATTAAAATTTATGTTATGGAGAAAATTTGTCTCATATCTTTAAATTTTTTATAAGAATTATATCAAACTTATTGTTTTTTATAACATTATCTTGTGTTTAGAAGAAAGAGCAAGGAGAAGTTACTATATTGGTTTTATTTTTATATATCTTTGAATGTAGGTTTCATCTAAAACATAATTGTGTGATAATATACAATTCGTCTAAGCATAGGCGAATGAGTCATGAAGGTTTTTTCTTTAGTTTTTTCTTTCTTTTTTTTATGTGGTTATGTTACGGTTTTGACTTACTTAGTTTTTTTCTAACATAATTTTGAACTTTTTTTAATATGGCGAGTTGACTCGCTGCCACGCGCGTGTTTGACTAAGTGTATTTTCACTTATTTTTTTGTTCGGTTTAGCGGTCCCGCTGCAACGCGCGGGTTTCCCACTAGTATCTAAAAGATAGCGAACTAGTCTTTTAACTTTTAATTATCGTTCAACATAATGTAACTACTAACTAACAATCTTTTATTTATTTATCTTTATTAGGGTAAATCGCCATTTGTGTCTCTCTTGTGATGGAGAATGTAAAACCAGAGGTTAATATTTTAAGTATGAGTTTTTAAGTGTTTAATTGTGTGGAATATAGTTACGTTGAGAATAGTTTTGATTCGCAGGTACATGGAGCCTAATGGAGTTTAAAGGAAGCATATCAAGAGCTAAATGATATTTTGGAAACACAATGAGGCAACCTGGAACGAAACATGAAGAAAGGAGAACAAAATATGGTGTCCAGTGCATGGTGCTCTGACTTGAAATCCATAACAAACTTTAAGAAATGATGAATATTCCGTTCTATAGGTAGCACAACTTGAGAGCACGGTGCGCTGGCAATGGAGCACCATGCGCCAGGTTCAGTGTAAAAAGCAGAAAAAAGAGTCAAATCAGGCATCAGAACATGGTGCGCTGGGGGAAGAGCACCATGCAATCCAGGTCGGTTTAACTCGCGAACTAAAGGATTTCCTTCCCTATTTAAACTTAGTACCCTAGGTTTCGAAAATTATTATTCCCCGCCATTTTCTACCATCGAAGAGGCAATTTTGAGGTATTCTAGAAAAGTCTAACACCTTTCAATCATCCAAGTTCATGAATCAAAGATCCTCTACTAAATCAACTGAAAAATCAATCAAGATGATAAGCAGCTAGTCTCCTATGTAACCACCTCCAGATGGACTGTTTGTTTATGTGAAACCTAAACTTGTTGATTTTAGTATTTGGATTGTTTTCATTATTGAGGAATACTTGTGGTAGTATTTTAGTTAAAAGAGTTGTGTTTGTTGCAATTACTCATCTTTTATCATTCGCATTCGGTTTTCTTGCATTGTAAGCAGTTGATTATGGAATGATTTTTGACTCATATGGTATGGTAAGTAGATTACATAGGTTATTATTAAAACCTTGTCTTTACTTATCACTTGAATTAAACTTTTAACAAGCCCATGTCTATGTGGTATCTAACTACTTAAAACAAGTTTGAGTGAATCATTGAACCAAAAAATCTCGAATGGGTCACCTATTTTCCATAATTCTAAATCATAACCAAACCCATTTCTTTAAAAATCAAACCAATTAAACAAATCAAATTGCTTTAGTATTTAGTTAATTTAATTTTAAAGTTGAACACTAACCACATATTCTCTATGGACAGACATCCTACATACTCTTACTAGTTAAGGTATCTAGAAACCGACTTTAAACTAGGTTTTTACTGACCTTACGACCTCGATCATGGTTTGGCCAAAAATACTACATTAGTACAAAAAGCTTTTTTTTCTCATAAAGGTTTCTACTTTTTCCAATTTCGACCATTTTCCTTAACGCGTCAAATAATGGTTCATTAAGTTAGGGATATATTTGTCAACTTACATCTAAATCTTTTTTTTTTGTTTTTGCCATTTTTGCCACCGCCCACTTTTTAACATATATTTTTTCTTTTAGAACCACTTTAGTTTCTGGAAAAAGAACCACCATCCATCCACCTCCACACAGCACTGCAAACCGCCACCATCACCAATAACAACCACGAACGCCACCACAAACCACCGTAACGCCACCATCTCCACCTACAACCTTTATACCACCACCGTTGAAAACCACCCACAACAACCATTTTCCCGATACCCTAACCTCCGACCACCACCTGAAACCATCTTCCCCCTTCACCGTTTACCTCCAACTGCAACAACCATCTTCGTTTCACCCTGACCGTAACCTGCAAAAACTGGTCAAGGCTTGTATCAACCATCATACCAATCAGATCTACGACCATTTGTTCATGAATTATGGCCGATTCAAGGTTTAGTGTCCCTTCAATCACTGTAGAAAAGTGAGACAACTGTCGGTAACAAGATTATAAAATGTGTCGACGAACACATGAACATTTTTTGTTTTCTCGATCTGTTTGGGACGGCGTAAAAAAGACCAACACTGGTGGGGTGGTTTGTGGTGGTGAACGGTGGTGGTTTGTGGTGGGGTTATAGAAAGAAGGAGATTAGAGAGGGGGAGGGTCTTATAAAAATAAAAGAAAACAAAATAAATGTGTAAAATACCCAAAATGCCTCTCACTATAACCGAGCAATACTGAACGGTGTAATAGGAAAGGACGAAAATGACAAAAAGTAGAAACCTTTAGGAGCTAAATGAGAACATAAATAATTTTTTGTACCAATGTAACATTTTGAACCAAACCACATAAACGAAAATGACCATTTACCCTTTTTTTTATTATTTAGCATGAATCTAAAAATAATAATAATAAAGCATGAATCTAAGAAAAACAAAACAAAAACAATGTATTCTCTTTTCACAATGTAACCCGGTTAATTTTTTTAAACGTGTTCGTTAACTTGTTCAAAAAGGCTAAATATGCATTATATATGTTAAATTTTTTTGTAATGTTCCGACATAAATTTGATTAAAACAATGTTGTATTCAGAGTAGACTATTATCTCGAGATCAAGCTATAGTATAGGAGTTTTAGTACCGTGACAAACAGAACCGATGCCAGCATCAGTACACCGGTATCGGATATTACTGAAACCGGTACCGGTATATATTTTTATGGCTTTGATCGATATAAGACACTTGTCGATATCCATCTAAGCATATCACACATTTATTGTTTGAGTCTTTTTCTTAGAGTTGACATAGCGAGTGTCGTAACGAACCCAATCAAAACTGGAACTTCCGCCACATCGTGCGAGGAATCCCACCAGTGATCGTATTTAAAACTTTTAAAACTAATTCGTATCATCTCGTATATTATTTATCGTTCTAAAATTATGAATAGAAGTCGTACACGATCACGGGAGGCGAAAGGGGACCCTCATGTGCACTGGTTTTTTGTGTTGAAGCTAGCTGGTGGAGCCTTTGGATGTTTGCCCTACATTAATTGCAATATCACATGCATCTATCAGACCATCACATTGTCTACATTTTCATTTTTGTTTATATGTTTTTTTTTTCTAATTCCCACTCACAATCTATATATTTCTAATAGCTTATGTGGGTAATATTTAAAAAAAAATGTTGGTAGAATATGAACATGTTATCTTTCAAAACAAAAATCAAGAAAGTAAAAACAGATACCTAGATGACAAAGTTAGCACGATTTAACATGTTACTATTGTACTTGCTATTCTATTTTGGCCCATAGTTTTCATGTCTGATTTACAAATAAAAAAAATAAAAGAGTAGAAATTTTTACCTTTTTTTTTATAAAATTACTACATTTTACGTGTAAGCCGACAAAATTTGTGACGTGATGGTACCCTTTTTCTCTATCTATTGTATGTCTACATCTCACTAACATAGAGAAGTGCATGAAAATAGGATATGTCGGTGAAGTTTAAATGACTCCACCGACATATCACGTACTTTCGTCCGTATAACTTGGTCTTTCAGTGAATTTAATGTAGTAGTGCATCTTTACAATTATTAAATTTTATTTTTTTTCAAATGTTGTAGATCTATGCAGAATATAATTTGCAAAAATAATGACTCTTTAAATATTGAATTGGAAGGAGATGACAACATATATTAATCAGATATGCCAAACATGCAAGTATGCAACTTGCTTTATACAACCTGTTTGCTTATCAATACAATTTGATTCTCTTGTCCATCTCATCCAAAAAAATATAAAAACCTATCCTATCAAGAATTACTAAAAAAATTTATTGCAAATAAACATTTTTTTTTCAAAGTGTATAAAAAAATATCCACTACACAATTTGGTCATGCCTTTATTGGGGTCATGATATGACATGTGACATCCATCTTATTGTTGAGGCATGGAACAAGAACGGTGGGGTGGATGGTAGTGACGTGGACAGTGAGTCCGTGGTAGTGCCAACTCACGGTTTTTATTTAATTTAATGTTTTATTTATTAAAAAGAAGAACGCAGCTTGTTGCCCGTCTACCTTCTATTGTGATGTAACTTTCGTTTTTCGTTTTAAATAAAATAAAAATAATTTTCCAAAAAAAAAAAAAAAACCACCATTATATTACTAAAACAAAAAAACATTACATAAAAAGCCATAAATTAAACATAAAACTAAGTATTTAATTAACATTTGTCACGAAGAAACATACTCAAACTCCTCACCAAACTCAAAAGTGTACTTGATTTGAGTTACTCCGATTGCAACTTCTTCGGATTCAGTTGGGTCTTCGTCCAGGGTTACTTTAAACATCGATTCAAAGGTTTCACACTTAGATTTGATGTCCAACCACTTGTGGTTGAGTGAATCACTGTCGTGATGTGTGTCCCCGCCTACAAGCACTCGAAGTTCGGCAGAAATTTTAGCCCAAAACGACATTGCATAAAGTGTGCTCGAAACTTAAGTATTCTCGTGCACTTTTAACCAGCTCAACATTAAGGCTAGTAGTTCCTCCTCAGTCCACGGTGCCGGTGTCGATAGGGGTTTGATTATAAATGGTAAACGGTTTGACAAAAGAAAAGTGTGGTGTGGGTAGATTGATTATATATATATGTGTGTGTGTGTGTATTGGGTTCAAAGTATTTTAAAAAGAACTGTTAGGGGAACCAACAATAACTTTTTCAACCACAAACCTTTCATGGGCTCAATCAAAACCCTCCACATCACCGTCAAGAGTTTTCCTGCGCCGGTGATCTTCACAGAGAATGTCACACGCCGTTGTTCACATTGGTCCCGTGGTGATGTGGCTGATGTGGTCCCGTGGAAAGGCTTCACACCACCCTTACACGCGCCCTATAACATGATGCAGTTTTATGGCACTTTGCTAGTCACCAACTTGAATAAACGATCAAACTTACTTTAACAAAGATAAAGTATGTTGTTGTTCTTATATTTTTGGTTTTGAAATTTATAAAAAGAATCTCCTTTTCTAAAATTATTTTTTATTATTGGTAACAAGCACAAGTGAACCATTAAAAAGATATTTTATTTGTCAAAATTCTAACATCAACCACACATTCTCCTTTAAATAGGGCACACCCTTCCCTTCAGTAGGTCACACTACTCCTGAAGAAACCCTAGCAACATTCTTTATCTCTCATTAGCTCTAGCCATGGCAACTCACTCACTTACATGCACCTTCTTCTTCTTCCTCATCTTCACTATCACAGTTTCTAATGCATGTGGTCCATGCACACCCAAAATACCACCTAAGGGCCCCCCTGCATACCCCTTCTGCCCTAGGGACACACTGAAGCTTGGAGTCTGTGCAGATGTTCTAGGTTTGGTCAATGTGGTTGTTGGAACCCCCGAATCGAGCAAATGTTGTGCCTTGCTCGAGGGTTTGGTTGATTTGGAAGTCGCGGCTTGTCTTTGCACTGCCATTAAAGCTAATGTCCTTGGAATCAACCTCAATGTTCCAATTTCACTAAGCTTGTTGGTGAGTGCTTGTGGCAAGACCATTCCTCCGGGCTTTAAGTGCGAATAAAGATCCAGACTCATCGTATAATTGAAGCCTATTTCCTTATTTTCGCTTATTTAATTCGCCATTTTTAATATTGAGCTCTTATTAAGATATTGAGCTCAAAAATGAATATGAAACTTATTAAACGAATGGATTGTGATTTTTATGTTTAAAGTTAGATTTGGTAATGTTCTTAATTTTTAAGGCTTTCTTTTGTGATATGCATTGTTGCTTTATATTGTTTGGGTTTGTTTGTTTGTTTTTTTTTTTTTTTTCATTTACATTCGAGCTTGTATGTAATTTGATTATGTGTCAACAATTAGGCAATGATTGTTGCTAGGTGTTAATTAAGCATATATATGTAGAATTATCCAACTGAGTTTGCATTTGTATATATGTATATTCTGTTATATAAGACAGTGTTAGTGTTACAAAATTCTCTTGCGAATATATCATATAGTGCGATTCGAACACCTAATCATCATAAATATTAAATAAATAATATAAGTAAGGTAAAATAAAGTTATCCAGACACATAGACTTATGAAAGTTAAATGGTAAAATAAAATCTCACATTTACTAAGCAATTATGGCAAAATTTATTAATATAATACATAAAGTTGAATTCGTATATATAATTTGTTTTTTATGTTATTCAATCTTTTATATGTTAATTGTATAACAAAATAATTAAGCATGTCATAAAATTGAATATAGTGTAATATTACTTGTTAGATGGTTAAAATAGTTTTACATGGATTACAGTTAATTAATAAATTTTGGTACTAAAAATATATCATATAAATTATCAAACTTGGGTCATTTTGAAATTATTGAATAGATCTTTTCACTGATACAGCTTTTTAAAGATTATTTTGTTATTTATCTGAAATGAATATAAAAACACAGGATTAGATAACATTGAAAATTACTCTCCAAAAAAAGATAACATTGAAAATGACACATCTGTATAAATTTGAGTGGGTTTTTTTTTTCCTTTTTTTTTGTGTGTGTTTATTTACATACATCTAAATCGACTCAAAATTGAATTTAAGAATTGAGCACATAGTTAAATGTCAATGTCATGATTTTGTTTTTACGTAAACTGATATAAAGATTAGATCGAGTAAATTATATATATAATCCTACTAGATTATACCCCGGAACGTTCCGGGGTTGAGAAATCTAATATGACCTATTAATTCTACATATGAAATAGAATGATTTGTTTTATAGTTACATGTAAGAAAGCTTTGGGTAGCACCTAACGTAAAACAATTAAAAATGTATCTCCAATGTTAACGTCTAACCTTAAACAACGTATAACTCTAATATTAATATCTAACATAAAACTATGTATAACTCCAATGCTAAAGCATGTTGAAAATAGAATTCATATTTACTGATTTGAACATAATTAGTGACTTACCTATACATGATTAATGATTTACCTGAACACTTTGTGTTTTTTTCCTGTATGAACAAAACCTCACAAAAAAATAGTTGTTTTTTTTCTCCGTTTTTTATATAGCACTATGGTACTCGTTGGAAAGATAATAAAACGCTCGTTAATTTGGTGTAATTTTTTTCTTTAAAAAATCTTGTATATAAAAGATATTAACGTTTAAAAATTATGGGAGGAAACATAAGAGAGAAAAATCCAATTTTATTTTTAAATTTTTTTTCCTAAAATATCTCAATACCACATGGGATGACACATGGCACAATCAAGGAGAAGAATGCCTCTTTGAGTGTCATATCATTAAAATGGCTTTGGTTTATTTAATGTATAGATTTGTATGGTAGTCGATCATAACTATTTTAAATTGCACACAGTGACGTCCCTTTAAGGTTTAAGCTTAGACCATAGGTAGTGGAGCGCGATTCGGAGCGTTTTTTTCGATCTTAGCGCCCCATAACGCCCCCAACACCATTACAGAGGGGCGCTATGAAGGAAAAATGGGCCAAGGCGTTTTAATCATAACGCCGGACATCACAAAACCCACCCAATCATCTTTCTACACCTCACTCTCTCTCTCCTACTTTCTCATATTCTTATTTTTTTATTATTTTTTTTATTTAAAAAATAGAAACAAAATAACGCCCCCCCCCCCCCACTACACCCCTATTTTGAATTTAACCACCATGCTGACTCAGCTGCCACGTGGACCAATCACAGGGGGGGCCTTAAGTTTTTTTCCGCCCCACTACACATGGTCTTATAAAACTTGGACCTTAAAATAAGACCATTAAGTGTTGCATTTTATAAATATTTTCATGTTGTTTACTCTAATTATAATTATGCAACCAAAGTGTTTTAACACTACGTTGGCACATCATGATTATATATCTTTACCACATCACTAGCTTGATGAGGAGCATAATCAAGCAGAAACCCTTTGGATTGTCTAAAGAAATCATGCAAAAAATAATCAAGCAGAAACCCTTTAATTACCACATCACTAACATGCCATATAATCATTCAAAAACTATTAGTTAAATTTTGCATGTCCTAAGAAAGCAGAAACCCTTTGGATTGTAATATTGCTTTATTTAAGAAATAAGTTGTACCCGAAATTTAAATTGTAACATTTTAGTGTAAAGTAATAAAATGTCAAAGTGAATTATTATATGTTATTTCATTTTGTATTCTTGTGGTGATTGTGTAAAATTTATAGTAAAATAAAAGTTAAGGATGACTCACATGAAGAAAATTTGAAGAGAGGGCGGGGAGAATGCCACTGGCGTGGGGCGGGGCTTGCTCAATTTTAATTGACTGATTTTTTTTTAACTTTATAACACACACATAATAATAATAATAATAATAATAATAATAATAATAATAATAATAATAATAATAATATTCCTTCCCTCCCCCTTTTCCACTCCCCATAATTTTCATCCCCTCTATGTGAGACCCAAAAGTGTCACATGACGCTTCAACCCCCTCTTTCCCCACCACTCCTTATGGTCTAGGAGTCTTGGAGGCATCATTTACATTGTTACCACTCTCCTTTCTCTTATTGTAAAGAAGTGAACTTTGACCCCACGAGGTGAATTTTTATGTTTGACATAAATTGATACTTTTGATGTTGGAAAAAGTGTATAAATATGCGTTTTTCCTAATATTCGGACAAATATATTTAGGAATTTAGGAACCATACACCCCTTAATTAGGAATGATACACCCTAGCTCACATCATGCACCATAAAAGCCTGCCACATAGCCCAGAATGTGATGTCACATGATGTATGAAACCCAGAATCCATATATTTATATTATACCTTGGTTAATATAGGTACTATTTTGTGGGTTTATGTTATATGTTGTAAAGACTTTACAACGAATCAAACTACATCCAAATCGGAGCTAAGATGATAGAGATATCAGTGCTTGGAAATTAGGTTTTGAACAAAATAAAGTTGGAAATTGAATATGGAAAAAGGTGGAATGTAGGAAGTTTTGGAAATTATTTTGTGACATACTGTGTCATATTTCGTGATCTATTGTGTTTTTTTGCATTATTCCCACTATTCTCATTTATTTTCCACTGTGTATGATAACTTGACCATAATTTAGAGGAGGAATGAAAAGTTGAGTGGTTTGTATATGTGAACCCTCTTTCTTTATTGTTTCCTAGAACCCCACACTAATTGGCTCCCTGATCTAACAGTTTTACGCCCAGTTGTTTAGAGAAACAACAGTTATTTAGCAACTTTCTTGAAAGTTAAAAACAATTCATCTACCAATGGTTTATTTTTATAACTGGATAAAAGAATTCTAATTTATAAGCAACTCAAATTAATAGAACCAATCACGAAAAACAATTCCCAATGCTAAGCATGGAAACACGATCCAATAGGGGTTGTGGATTCATACACCCCTACTTTAGGATTCATACACTCTGGTCCACGCTACGGCCAATAGAAAGCTGCCACATACTCAGAATGTGATGTCATACACCCTAAATATGATGTCACTGGGTGTATGAATCCTAGAACCCTAAGATTAATATGTTGGTAAAGACGTTACAGTTTTATAATTTCAAATCAAAGAATAAGTCACGAATTCGTTAAAACTTTTTCTTTTAGTATCACAAAAATTGTTTTACCTATTAGTATATAACATCATATAATGTGTAATCCACTCGACTCTTGAATCAATTCACTCAGGGGCAGTTTGGTAAGCCTCTTAATGAGGCTCTAAACCATTCAGCGCTGAATGATGCAACATTCAACGCGTTTGTTTCAGCTTTCGAATGGAATGGTTAAGGCTGAACCGTTAAGACTTGGGATAGTGTTGAACCATTAAGCACTGAACTAAGCTGAACCTTAATGAGACTCTCCTACCGATGTGGGACAAGAAAACTAACCATTAAGAGGTCCAACTTAATGATTAAACACATAACCATTCGGACCTCTTAACCATTCAAACCTTTTAATGATTCAGCACTTTTTTTTTAACGGCAAATTTCTACTCCTTATAGGACTTGAACCCATGACCTCTCCCTTAGGTGCTCCTAGAAGCATTGCTTCTACCATTGGGCCACCAACCCCAATGGCAAAAGTTTGGGCAAAAGTTGAACCCATGACCTCTCCCTTAATGATTCAGCACTTAATCAACCAAACAACCCCTCACTATTAATTTGTTAAAAAGTTGATTTTCAGTGTCATCTGCTTGTTTTGATATTTTAAACATTGGATTTGGATAACATTAATTCTACAAGTATAGTTTTTATAATTTATTGATCCCTGTCTAATGACATAAAAGCATTCACAGCCCGTCCACTAAATTATGTGAGTGGTTCTTTTAAATTATATGAGGTGGGTGTGAATGGAAAAGAGAAAAAATATTTGGTGAAAACACTGTTCACCTATATATTTGAAAAGCTACTCATCACCCTTATATATATTTTAATATTTTTGTGGTTGTGAGTGAGAAGAGATAGAATATAATAATAAAAGTATGAAAAATATTATTATTTTAGGGTCATGCTATTTGGACACCCCAAAAAGTTATTTGGACACCCTAAGTATGCCTCGTATAGAGCTATATGGGGCATATTGGTGTGCAATTTTTGTCTTTTAGCTATCTGATGTTGACTAACACTGAAAACAATAAAGTTAATACTCCTCATATAGACCTATATGAGGCATATTGAAGTACAATTTTTGTCTTCTAGCTAATTAATGTTGACCAACACAGAAAACAATAAAGTAATATGCCTCATATAGATCAATATGAGGCATATTATGGTCTATTTTTATTTTTTGTATATTTTCATTTTTATTGTTTTTAAATAACTAAAAATACTAAATTAACTTTAAAAAAATCCAAAAATTGACGAAAAGTTAGTTATATTCATTCCAATATTATTTTAACAAAATTACAACTTTTTGTTACCAGTACTATTTTATAAAAAAATATTTCTTTTGTTTGGTTTTATTTTGGTTGGTATTGAAGATGTTTGTTCTGTTTTTGTGAGTTTGAAGAAATTATATAAACAATACAAAGTTTGAAGAAGTTATAAGATTTGTTTGAGAAAGTATTTTTTTTTAAGTCGATTGATCGTATTATTTAATACATTTGAAACAAAAGAAAACAAACATCTTCAAAACCAACAAAAACAAACCAAACAATTAAAAAAAAACGAATATGTCTCATCTTTGTAACAAAAACATCTAATTTTTTTAAAATAGAGTTCAAATCAATAAAACTTTATTTTTTTTATTTTTTGGGATTTTTAAAAGTAATTTTAGTATTTTTAAACAATAATATTGTATTAAAAAAAATAAAAAACAGCCTTGATATGCCTAGTATTGGGCAATACTTGGCATATCAAGCCTAGTATTGGTACCAATACTGGCCTTGGAAAGTGATATGGGGGTGCCCAGATATGTGTCATATTGGGCAATACGACCCATATAAGGGTCTTTTTTTATTTTTTTATATATTTTCATTTTTATTGTTTTTAAATAACTAAAAATACTAAATTAACTTTAAAAAAATCCAAAAATTAACAAAAAAAAATTAGTTATATTCAGTCCAAAAATTCAAACACGTTTTTTCTCCGAACACGTTTTTCGAACACGTTTTTTTCGAACACGTTTTTTCGAACACGTTTATTTTCGAACACGTTTATTTTTCAAACACATTTTTTTTCAAACACGTTTTTTTTTCGAACACGTTTTTTTTCGAACACGTTTTTTTTTCGAACACGTTTTTTTTCGAACACGTTTTTTCTCCGAACACGTTTTTTCGAACACGTTTTTTTCGAACACGTTTTTTTCGAACACGTTTTTTTCGAACACGTTTTTTTTCGAACACGCTTTTTCTCCGAACACGCTTTTTCTCCGAACACGTTTTTTTCGAACACGTTTTTTTCGAACACGTTTTTTTCGAACACGTTTTTTTTCGAACACGTTTTTTTTCGAACACGTTTTTTCGAAAACGTTTTTTTTGAACACGTTTTTTTTCGAACACGTTTTTTTGAACTCGTTTTTTTTTTCGAACACGTTTTTTTTTTTCGAACACGTTTTTTTTTCGAACACGTTTTTTTTAACACGTTTTTTTCGAACACGTTTATTTTTCGAAATCGTTTTTTTCGAACAAGTTTATTCTTCGAAAACGTTTTTTAAAAAAAAACGTGTTAAAAAAAACGTGTTCGAAAAGAAACGTGTTCGAAAAAAACGTGTTCGAAAAAAACGTGTTCGAAAAAACGTGTTCGAAAAAACGTGTTTGAAAAAAAACGTGTTCGAAAAAAAACGTGTTAGAAAAAAAAAACGTGTTCGAAAAAAAACGTGTTTGAAAAAAAAACGTGTTCGAAAAAACGTGTTTGAAAAAAAAACGTGTTCGAAAAAAAACGTGTTCGGAAAAAAAAACGTGTTCGAAAAAAATGTGTTCGAAAAAAAACGTGTTCGAAAAAAAACGTGTTCGAAAAAAAACGTGTTCGAAAAAAAAACGAGTTCGAAAAAAAACGTGTTCGAAAAAAAAACGTGTTCGAAAAAAAAACGTGTTTGACAAAAAAAACGTGTTCGAAAAAAACTTGTTCGAGAAAACGTGTTCGGAGAAAAAACGTGTTTGAAAAAAACGTGTTTGAAAAAAAACGTGTTCGAAAAAAAAACGTGTTTGAAAAAAAAACGTGTTCGAAAAAAACGTGTTCGAAAAAAAACGTGTTCGAAAAAAACGTGTTCGAAAAAACGTGTTCGGAGAAAAACGTGTTTGAAAAAAAACGTGTTCGAAAAAAAAATTTGTTCGAAAAAGCGTGTTTGAATTTTTGGACTGAATATAACTAATTTTTTTTTTGTTAATTTTTGGATTTTTTAAAGTTAATTTAGTATTTTTAGTTATTTAAAAACAATAAAAATGAAAATATATAAAGAAAATAAAAAAAAAGACCCTTACATGGGTCGTATTGCTCAATATGACCCATATCTGGGCACCCCCATATCAGTTTCCAAGCCTAGTATTGGTATTAATACTAGGCTTGATATGCCCAATATTGATCTATATGGGTCGTATAAGGTACCAAGTTGCAGCCAATCATTGCCTTGAAGTCAGTGTTCAGCTTTTTGTCCTTTATATTCCACATATAGCCCTATACGAGGCATATACAGGGTGTCCAAATAGATTTCAAGGGTGTCCAAATAGACAGAGCCTTATTTTAATTAGGAGAGAGAAGATTTGGAGGTGGAGTAGTGATTTTTAGTGTAATTTAATGGAAGGAATTTGATGGACAGGCTGTGAATGCTCTAAGTTTTATTTTGCACAATAATCTTAGTGGGCATGCATGCAAATCGCGCTGGTTTGTAAATTATCCAACCCGTCGTATCGCGCGGGCTTTCCACTAGTATAACATTATAACCTGAAACCCATTCTTAAACACCGCAAAACCGACTTGAAATATCAAATGCCAAACTGCAATTCTAATTATTCTCCGTTCAAAAAACAATTCTAATTATTCTATAGTTTCAAGATCTTAACAATTTCAACATAATCTTTATGATATTTTTAAGATTATAAAGTATATTAACATACTTTGACTAATACGTATAAACTAGTTCGGGTAAATTGGTTGGTATTATCGGATTTCCTATGAAGTTTGACTTCTTTGCCATCCCTACATTGCTTGTTTCCGAAGGCTTTCTATTGAGTAAAACGTAGATCCATAATATCCATTGATTGAACCTACAACTATCTATTCAACTTTTTCTTGATTTTTTACGCATTCATCAAGTAGATGATGTTTTTTATAGACGATGATTTGTTAGATAGTTTATAGGGCAGATTAGGACTCATCCTCATGAACTTTTTGTACCAATTTTCATGGTTTGAATATTCAATGATCGGGTACTAGAGAGTTGTATGCTTGAAGCCGATGACGGATCGAAGGCTTCCCCTAAAAATGGATATTTTACCATTGTATATGAGTGTCAATCATAATAATGACAATTTTGAGGTGGCTCAACCATTTTGAAGGCCCTTAGCGAACTCAAAAATTAGGGCCCTTCTAGGTTTCCCTAAGCCTGGTAAAACAAGCGGATCGTATCTGGTAGCCGCTTTGGGTTTGGGTTTTAGTCAATAACAAAGAATATTATCTTAGGCAATTAACATGTTAAGTGATCAAGACATAGAACTCTAATGATTTTATGTATAAAATGTTCTAAAAATAAACCAAGAAACAATCAAAATGGAACCAAGACATGCTTATAACTTAAACACTACAAGAGAGGAAATTATATTGATATTTAGGGAGTGTTTGGGATTGATTATTCAAAACACATTATGCGTTTTGAAAAAGCAGGGGTGTAGCTGCTTATAGATTATTGCGTTTTTGTAAGACCCTAACCCGTAATCACGCGATCAACGCCCAAATCATACGGGTTTGGACCTTACTTAAACCACTCCCGATGAAAACTTTGAAATTTGTTATAAGTCAACCCATTAAGATCAAATACATGTTTGATTCACACAATTTTTTTTTACATTTTAATAGTTAAAACATATTTTAAGATGTTGCGTTTTAACGGGCGTTCCTTAGATTCTAGTGCGGAAGCTTGAATGAGTGATCGGGTGTGTTCAGCTCTTATCGCGACTTGATCCTTGCTCCGGGTCGTCCATTAAATGTTTACCTAGCACCATCACACAAAGAATGGTTAGTGGGTTGTCAATAATACATTTAAACTAGTATGAGATTCATTACACGTCGAAACGGAACGAACCAGACCCAACGGCCCTTTATCAGGAGAACAAACTGCTGCAACTTTTGCGCAGCAGCTGTTCGGATCGCTTTTACCCCTTCTAAAACACAAAATCCGACTTCGACTTTCAAATAAGAATTGTTCTACGCTCCGAGAGCTTTCCAGGTATATAAAGAACACCTCCTAACGATTTTTCTATGATTTTATATGGAATTTTAAAGATCATGCTGTCACGCAGGTCTCTGTGCGCGGCCGCGCGCTCCTTGTGAGCGGCCGCGCACAGCTTCTGATGTTATTTTGGTGATTTTTAAGCATGGGAATCATGTCGCAACCGCATTTAATGATTCCCGAAGCCTAAGCATTGACTTACCGACCAAACAAAACTTTGTTTGACTGAAATTATAGTCCGGTTCATGATGCTATGACCCGGTTCAAAGTTTTAAGTATTTATGTTGGTTTTTGCCCATATCAACCGGTTAAGGCCTTAAATCAAACAAGGCATTTTTTTGACCACACCAAATGCCTACCGATTAAGTTGTCAAGTCATTAGACACTTGATCAACAAAAGCATTTATCCAATTTGTTTCATTATGATTTAGTTTCTTAGATTCAACCTTTAGAAATCTTTTAAATTCCCAAAATGCCCTTCATGGTCAAATATTTCAATTTAGCCATTCGTGGCAAAACTTCTTGTTCCAATTCCAATGTTTTTGACTCATTGACTTGTTTAAAAATCTCTAAGTCCTTCCGGACTTAGATTTTCATCCTTTCTCAAGTTTTCACTTGTTTAGTAGATTCTAAGCACATTAGCGCGCATTAGACATAGTTATGGAAATAACTTAATTGATTTGCACCCACACTTCATGTGGGTAATTTTAGTACCCTTATTGCTTCACCCGAAGGCGTTTATCTAACTACCACTTACCGGGTGGTGTTGATCCATACTTGCACCCTCATTGTTTACTTGGGCATCATGTGCCCAATTTCCAAGTGTTTTCCTGCACCCTTTCTAGATTAACCACATTAGTCCCTCAAGACTCAACTGTGATGCATTTCCCATTGACCCGTTATCCCCAAGGTTCTTAAGGCTTAGATTATTGACTTTGATTGCCGGGTTCGAATGGTGAGAAAATCACCATTTGACCCATTAAGTCCCATGGTTCATAACCTTATGACATTCCAACTTTTAATTAGGGGGAAGTGGCAATCCCACTTGACCCATTTACCCAAATTGCATAGCTTTCTTATTCAAGTGATTTTATTATCAAAACTTGAGTTTAGACTTACCACATAGCTTTATTTATTGACCCAATTGATGATTTCCATCCTATGATCAACACTCTTGATTCGTTCATTACCATAAATCTTGTTTTGACATGGATTCGCATAAACCGTCCGTTTAATAGGTTTCACCCCCCTCGGGTCCTACCTTTATCCCTTATCAAGGTTTAGATAATTACATAAATACAAAAGTTATATTTGTGATCTTGTGAATGTAAGTATTACTTACCTCGCATCCATTCTTGTTTCCATAAGTATCTGCCTTGCATCCGTTTGACCCGTTTGCTCCCTCTTTGTTGTACCTAACTTGGGGATGAGTCAAACTTGTCTATTAGAATACATAATATGGAATTTTGTTCACTATCCATAACATCATGTATTCATTATCATTACTAGCTAAATCCATAGCCAATTTCTTATATGTCTAGTTGAGATTAACTCACCTAGGCATTTCATCAAACATTTGGTGTGCATCCACCAATATACTTAGTTTTCAACATTCTAAGTTTAACCAAAATATAGCCATGTATCTAATTATTATCATAACAAGATATTTAGGCATTTCAACTAAATTTGATCATTATAACAACTCCTAAGAGTCACCAAAACTACTAACCATGTGTGGTTTCAACCTAGAGGTTAAAACCCCAATTTCATAAGTTAACATATTCATATGAACATAATCAAACACACATATTAAATGTGATTTGTAACCAAATTATACATGTTTAAGGCTCCCCAAGTCTAGGGCAACCTATATTAACCATCAATTCCACATTTTATAAAACCCTAAAACCATCATCTTCAATATACCATGGATTTGGATGATTTAAAAAGGATCTAGAGTTACCTTATGATGCTTAGAACACTAAATGATCATGAATTCCATCATGCATTTAGAAAGGCCATCGATTTTGGCATGAATCGGGGCTGAATTGGTGGAGGTTCATGTGTGTGTGTTTTTGATGGTGTGAAGAACGATTTTGAGTGTGTGTTATCACACATTTTCATTCTTAACCCCCATTTATTCCAACTTTGCCTAGTTGTCAAGTTCGGCCCCTCCGGTTTAGTACAAGTATGTAATCTTTACTAATTAAGTTAGTTATCACAATATTCCCACGTGTGTTTGCAATTTACGGGACTTGCCAATGTCTCGTTTTATTATCCGCAAAATATTCCTTTTTGATAATGGGCTCAATATTGTATATATATTGATCCCACCTATTAGCGTAATTAAACGAAACGGGTTTTCGGGGTGTTACATAAACATAATATTATTAACTAGGTTATTTCCATATTAGAATGTAACCCATCTTCTATTCTCTAAGTCTCGTGTTAATATTTTGCTAATCACGCCTAATGGCGTAGTTAGGTGAACGAATGGTTTTGGGGTGTTACAGTTTTGGTAGCCTAAAAAACTAATTATCTGCGTTTTCAAAATGCAATAAACTAACAATCAGATTCAAAACGCAATCTCAAACACCCTCTTAATTACAATACAAATGAATATGGAATATTTTCATATGCTTATTTGGGCTTAGGAGGACATGTTCACACTTTAGTGTATTCCGCCTTAGCACTTAAGTCCACCACAATCTATGTTTTGTTTACCTTATTAAGGAGGATACATGTCTACAATACAATAGTAATAGTAATTATACACAAATTTTAAGATGGGATATCAAGAGACTCATACTTTAACATAGATATGTCATGTAAAAGTTCCCCATAATACCCCTTATTGCATTATCCACTTGTACTATAACTATATAACCTACAAAATCAGTTACGCATATACTATCCGGAACATAGATATGTCATCATCATCATCAATACATCAACTCATCAATTTCCCACTTCTGTTGAAACGCTTCATTAAATTCATCAATTACGTTTCATCAAAAACCCTAAATTCAGTTCCGCCTATTCATAACACGTTCGCAGGTTTGTTTTGCTTTACACGCTGTCATCTTCATCCGCATCAACCACCAACCGACGGTTTGTTTTGCGTTACACCAAAGGTACAAACCAACACTCTGTTCACTGAATTTTGGGTTTTAGGCCAAGTTGTTCATTAAATTTTGTATGTAGGTTCGAAGTTGTTCACACTATTACAGATCCGCGTCAAGCATCAACTGGCGGTTTGTTTTGCGTTACACCCAAGGTACAAAGCACCACTCTGTTCAATCAATTTTAAGCACTGTGTATTTGGGTTTTAGGTCAACTTGTTCATTAAATTTTGTAAATTTTTGTATGTTTGTTCTGTGTACACAACATGCTTGGATACATATTTTCTTTTGAGTTTGTGCTACATCAAATCCAGTTGAGAGTTTGTGTGTTGTAGTAGAGTAAAAGTAAAAACCCATATTTTCTTTTGATTTTAATTATTTTGTAGGCACGCTAAACATGCTGATGTTTTAAGAAAATAAGATTATCTTTGATATAATATATCAAGTCGACATCGTTTTTTTGGGTCCGTCATAGGTCTAGATTAAAACTTAAGGATTGGTCTGACTGGTGTAAATACCCGCTTTGATGTAATCTCTATTTGTGCCCTCGGGTCCTCTTTTTGTGGACGCTTGTGGCGGTTAATCTCAATTTTATGATATGTCACTTCAATTGACCTCTCGTTTATCTTTTTGACGACCTGGGGGTTGGTTACTTTGTTGGTTTGATCTAATTAAATCTTTTTTTTTTGTTGTTGATATCCATTTTAAAGATTGTTTATTGCCGATTGGTGTAATTGGTTGGATGTATTATTGTCCATGATATTGGAACCTATATTATTGATATGATGAAGAAGCTTTCCCAGTAATTGCTTATGAATCCTCGGGTCAACGATGGTGAAGGTACGTTTTCCAAGTACAGATGATTACTAAACCTCTTTCTTGTGCTCTGTTTTACAAACCATTCAAATCAGTTACAACATTTAATTAATTTGATATACGGATGTCTTTGGGTGAACGAACTCCTATTATAATTGATAGGTCAATAAACAACTATCATATAGACCTTGATGGTGTCAAGATAGATTCAGGTAGACTGGTAGCAATGTCAACTTCTACATGCTTCTTTCTTTAAGGGGACTTGTGGCGTCTACCGATTTGCCATTCGGGTACCGCTACCTGATCGAGTACACCCCCTGAGGTGAAATTGGGTTGTGAAAACGGGAGGTGGTTGCCGATCTGGGCTACCTTTTGTTTTGGCCTGTTTTTATTGGCTTTGCTGATTGTCCTGTTTTATTTCTTAAAACCACATGGGATGAACACTACATGGTTTGTAATTATTTATAATCTGTGTTTTTTTGGAGAAACTCCATGAATGTCAAGCACGTGGTTACAACATAAAGTTTCCGTGCCTTCTCATTTTAAAAGATGTTACAACATAGACAATATTGTAAAGCCTAAGTATGTGTTTATTATGTTTAATACATTAGTATGTATTGTATCATTGGCAGATGATTGAGTCAAGATTTATTGAGGTTCTAAATCATGCCAAAACACTTTTAAAGGATAAATGGCTATAAAATCCAGCCCTTTGACTTATTCTCATGCAGGTATAATTGGCTAAAAGTGTTCAGATTCTTTCTTTCAATGTGATCTATCGACTATCAAACAACTTTTTGAGAGGAAATGCCGTTGCCAATAGCTCATTTACATTGTTCATGAACCGTAGGTTTGGTGTCTGCTAGCTAATTTGGCCGCGCACAAATTCACAAGATTATTTCTTTGATGCACCAGGTTTGTTAAAATAACAAGATAATTGTCCGGTATTTGGTAATGATCGTTTTCTTCTCACTTAATATCGATCCTTTAACATATTTGCAGTTAAGGAGGACCCCGCAGTTTACCTGGAACAACTAAAGAGATTTTCTCTGGGTAACTACAAGTTGCAATCGGTGGCCGCGCACAAATTCACAAGATCATTTCTTTGATGCGCCAGGTTTTTTAAAGTAACAAGATAATTTTCCGGTATTGGTATGATCGTTTTCTGCTCACTTAATATCGATCCTTTAACATATTTGCAGTTGAGGAGGACCCCGCAGTTCACCTGGTGTATTTGTTTTATAGACATAACAAAATTGTAAATAACTTATGGGTATAAATTTCTTTTGAAAATGAATTCTCTAACTTGTAGATTTATAAAATAAATACATTATTAAAATTTCTATTTATTTAAAGTTTGTATAAGATGCATGTAACCTATGGGCTTAATAAATACCAATTGGGCCATTAACATCCATTAGATGAGAAATGACTAAATGAACCATCAAAAGTTTCAACAGGTGAGCCGGTTCTTGGGCCATGTTGCCATGGATTGAGTGATCAAATTCATAAATCAACATATTAACGTTCGATTTTGGAGTACCAAAACTTCGTGATAGGTTAAAAACAACCAACTCACGTTTTCTTACAAACCTAATAGAGGCGACAAAACAAATGAACCCGCAGCAACGCGCGGGCATTCCCACTAATACCATATCATTTGCCAACAACCTGCAAATAAATAAATAAAAGAACTAAAAAATTAAAAAGAGAGAGAAAAATGCGTGGCAACTCAGATTCAAAACAACTTATCATGCATGATAAAGTTGAGTCCCTTCCAGTAAGTTGCAACAACTAGTTTGTTAATGATGTCAATGATAAACATAATATATATCTTGGTTTATAAATGGGGCCCCAAAAACTTGGGGCCACTAGACCCTATCCTTGGTTTGATACACAGATGGGTCGGCCCTGTTGTTAGAAACATTAAAACTCCTCTATTTACCAAGATTTACATGTATTAGGGTGTTGTAGTGCAGGCATAGGGTGTTTTTCAAAAAACTTTTGATTTTACAACTTCATATGCATAATGTACAAGTCATATGCTTCTTCAATTCAACTAATTTCTTAAACTTGTCAAATTACATCAAAATAGAGGGTAGACGGGCAACAAGCTGCGCCGCCACCCCTTTTTGAATCGCAAACCCTAGTCTGCTAAATACAAACCCTTGCCCCATGGAGATGAACTATTGTTGTGGATAACCCGTGGAACCCTGGTCAAGAAACTAATAGCTTCTGGTGCTAGGGACCCGAATGTATCAAAAGCCAAAGGGACAAAGACATGTTGGTTCTCTGCACAAGCTTTAGCGTGCTTATCTACTTTCTTTGATTCCGCCTTTCTTGATGCTTATCCAGCTACAAACCCGTTTTCTCTTAAACCAGCCAAAGGAGATACCCCCGTCAGATCCACACAAGCATGTTTCCCTCCGGCCCAACCAAAGACGAGCAGATCCGTTGGTCGCAGAGTAGATCTCCCTTCTGTAGGGTCCGTGAGAAAATTCAAAGGGGCCTCCTTCTTGGCAGAAATCTCCGCTCTTCTCAAGATGTCCCACAAAACGTATCTCACCCAATCATGTCGGTATTTGAAATCGGGGAACTCTTTGCAATGAACTGCGTGCTCCACATATTTCTCCATACAAGCTTTACGACAGATCGGGCAAGTCTCATCTTCCAGATACATAGAGATCATCAATCGGTATTTGAGGATAGTCCTATACTCTACTGCATACATGCATTTGCCCAAACCCTCAATTGGGATAACGGTAGAAAAATCCTGAGCATGGGCACCCTTCAGGCATTCAATCACCGCCTTCTGACGGGGGACAAATCAAACATTTTTCCCAGGCTCTGAGTGATTTTGCTAAATAGGGCATTCGCCAAAGTTTTTTGTGGCTTTGAGGGGGCGGTGTCCTTCTTTTTCTGCTCTTTCTAACCTCACTCTCACTAAATCATCCTTCACTCTAACACACACCTCTCTCACACACACACACATCCTCTCTCTCATTCAAACCACAAACGACCATCACCCACCACCATAACCACCGATTCAGCTAATCAGCTACCACCACCCGTAATGGCGCCTTTTTCCTCTGTCGCTGCTCCTCCCAGAGTTCCTCCTAAGGTGGTTGTCGGGAATCAACCGGTTCCCTTTCTTCCCTTCTCTTGGCTCCCTCTTTCTCCTCTAACCTTCTCCCTCTCTCTCTCTCTCTCTCTCTCTCTCTCTCTCTTTCTTTCTCCCCCTCTCTCTCTCTCTCTTTCTCTCTAAGTGTGTGTTTTGAGGTCTGTGGAGAAAATGGATGTGGGTGGTGGTTTTGTGAGTTATATAAAGGTGGGTAACACGAGCTAGGCGTTTTCTCCGTAACGTTGTCTGGGGGTTTGTTGGTGAGGGTGGAATATTTTCAGGTTTCAATGTTGAGGTGAAAATGAAATGGAATCTGGAAAGGCATTTACTTTTACTTTTAATTTTCATATTTAGATTTTTAAAAAAATGTGCACTAAAATTTATATGTGAGCACAAAATAAATTCTGGAAAATGAAACTATCGCCGGTGTTTGGGGTCGTCGATTCGTCGTTTACCCTTACGCCGACCATTGTTAAAGTAGATGAAGAGATGATAAAGGGAACCACCGAAGTCAGCCGAACTCGTCGTCGTCTGAAACGGTAGTCACCATCACCACCTGAACTGGCCATTCTCGAGTGCTCACCGCCTCCACCACTGCATGTTGTCGATCTAACCTTAGGACCTCGAAATCTGCCGCTGGATTCGATCGGATTCAGGCAACCGATCTTTAGTTGGTTTTATAAATCAAGTAACATTGTGGTTAATGAAGAAAGAAAAGGGTTTGGTTAGTGTGTGTGTGTTTTATATGAAAAGGTAATTTGTTGTGGCTTACAATTTTCTGTCAGAAAATGAATATAAAACTCCTTTATTGTTGTTATTATTGTTTAAAGTTGTAATAATCATTTTTGAATTTAAATGTGAGTCTTTTCTTTTTGAATGACTAACGAAAGTCCGGTCAACCGGGTAAACCCAATGGCAAAAGGGCACCCACGCCTGTGAACACAGACAGCGCTGGTGACCCGTTCCGCCACCATTTCAGAGGAAACTCACCGCTCAAAGGGCCACTGTGGTAAAACCTTTGGCTCAACTGTGGTAAAGCATGTAATCAAACGTTATACACTACTATTAATAAAAACACGGTCACAAGGTCTCCCCCAACGTAACGTGCGGGGAATGACATCTAGTTAAATCTAACCCACAAACACTTAAAAATGTGTACATGAACACCATATATTTAACCCATTTATCTAAACGTGTCAAGCGAGTTGACATGTAGTAATCAAGTTATTAACATGTTCATCGAGTGGTGGATTGTGATTAATGGACTAAAGAGGTTGGCGTGTAGACCCACTTATATGAAAGACGTGAGCAGCAAGTGGATTTTAAAAGCAGAATTTAGAGGACGTGTGTTCACCAATTGATTTATTGTTGTAACATGGAATTTGGCATGATTAGTAATTCAATACATCGGCCCACATAAATTCGGGTCAACTAGAACACGACTCGTTTAACCCGTATTTTTAAATGAGTCATGCATGTTGATGAGCTATAAGCAGATTGTTGAGTTGTAAACGATTTATCGATAACATGTTTAATGATGAGTATAAGTGTGACAAGTAAAATAATATGGTACACCAAAACTAACACTATAATAACTACTCATGTAAATAGAAATGGAAAAAACAAAAATATAATAAAAAATTCTAAATACTTAAATGGGTTAACGGGTCAACCAGTTTTTTATATGTGTCAACCCGAAACCAACCTGTTTTAATACGGGTCAACCCGAACCCAATCCGTTTTTTTTAAACTGGTCGTATCAGTTGACCCAAACCTGTATTTTTTTTGTGTCGGGTTCGGCTTGGTTTCGGGTCGTGTCTAGAATTGCCACCCCTTGATTTCATGTTAGTTTTGGTTCTTTAGAATCATAGTAGTCGGCTTTTGATATCAATATTTTTTTATTTAGGTTGCTGCTCATTGGGCTGAACACTTTGATTTCAAATGGGTTTTTAACACTAGGCTTTTGTTATCAGCTCAGGCCTATTTTTGTTAATATTAAATTGGGAATATCCGTTTGTTAAAACAAATTGAGAGTCTTTGAAATACAAACACATGAGATTAGGGGGACGGGGCACTACCAGCAAACGGTGTTGGTACCCTTTACTAGCACGGTAACACTGCCTCAGGTGACACAGGTAGTGGTTTGTTGGTAGGTTTCACAAGTACTAGTTAACGGACGGTGAATGAGTTTTTGTGTGTGAGGGTTTTTTTATGGGTTGGTTGGTTCAGGGTAGTGCTACCTCCAAAACTGTGTTTTAGTGAAGTGATGTGGCAATGCAGATTGGTGTAAGTCAGTGAAGTTGAAAATATGTCAGTGGAGTGCTCCGCCCCCTTAGAGATACTCAAATCGTTTTATTTTTCAAAACCCGTTTTTCTATCATCGTTTCTAACCAGTTCGGTTTCGCACCAATTTGAAAGACGAATTTCGCTTTGATTTCAGTTTGGTTCAGTTTGTAAATCAAGTTATGCACGTACATTTTAATCTATTTTCAAAACACAGAAAAAGCTACACAAAATTTAACTTTTATTAATTTTATAGTTTTTGAAACAAGAGTAAAAAGAAAAATCAAATACAAAAAACTAATTCTAGAAACTGAAAATATTAATAATACATTTGTTAATTCAATTTTTAGGGCTTATTCTTTACCTGAACTATCTATACTATATTATAATGCATGAGGCAGGGACTTCTTAAAACTTAAGTAATACAAATATAATTGCTTAAGGTACAACACTTAATGCACATGATAAAGATTTTTTAAGGGCAAATATGTCTTTTAGTTAGTTTCTAACAACCTATACTAAAAAATTGGTTGTAGTTACAAAGCCAAGAAGAGGTTAGATAAAGCCTAAATAGGTGGAGAGGATCAACTTTGGTCATTTGCCAGGATACAAACCTTAATATTATTATCTCACAGCCCTTTATCTTTCAATCATTCTAAAAGGGTGTGATCATCCATCCATCGTTTCTCATGAAGTTTCCCAATTTGTATGTAAATTCCCATTTGACATATCACTGTCTTGTTTCCTATGTTTCTAATTTGAGGTGTGTTTTACAGTCATTCCTTAATATTCAATGCTTTATTGCAATTGTGTTTCAATTTTTTTGTTCTATTATTTTGTCTTGATAGGTAAAGGTTCAACCTTTTTTTGGTCTTGAATCTTTATTCTTGCAAAAGACACTGATACATATAACATATCTATCTATATGTATTCTGTGTATGTATGTAACTAGGACCACAGTACTCTCAACGCTCTCTCTTTATTATATTTATATTATATTAACTTTATCTCTCTCATCAATCATTTGAAATGTGGATCTTCCATGGATGATCATCATCAATTGGTGGAACCCTTGAATTGAAACCCTTCTATTTATTTATATGCTTAAAACAAAAAGAAAGACACCAACCAAAGACCCTTTGTTTGTTTGAGGTAGTTAAGTTATCTTAGTGTTTTTCTTTGAATAATTAGGAGTAAATTACTTCAAATAAAAATCTTGAAATATGATGTGTTTGTTATGAACCGTAGTTTTATCAGTAAATTTTTAGTTTTTTTTTTTTTTTTTTTTTTGGGATTTGGATTATGTGTTTACATTTTGCTGTTTTCTTGAAAAAGGAAGCAACTTTTTCAAGCTTGGTGAATATTATTATACTAGGTTAAATCTGCTGTGATATTTTGCTTTCATGGATTCTCTGTCTAGAAGGGGGTGGCGGCGCAACTTGTTGCCCGCCCTACCTGTTATCCTTATGTAATCTGTCTCTTTAATTGAAATGAATTTAGAAGATATATTGTCTAAAGATTTGTAAAAAAAAAAATAATTTTGGGGTATGGAGGAAATTATTATGTGTATGTATAATTAATTTGAATTAGTGGTGGTCCTTTTCATTTTAGTTTCTTATACTAACCTTATTTTTCAAGATTGAATGATCTTTGATGTTTTCTCTTTATTTTCCATAATCCTCGCTTTAGTATCGTTGAAAGGAGTCGTGTTTTACAGGTACTCTGCATCGCATTTGCAATTCGTACTGGATTTGAACTTTTGAAGTGATTGCCCCTATCTCTTTGCATACTGGGATTGTGATAAGCTTTTTGATTGGTTGATGGTATGTACCCGAACACACACCGCTTTAGTGTTAGATTTAGAAGTATCATACATAAGTGAAAGAAATGCGAGGACTTTTATTAACCATATAGTAGATGGATAATGCGTTACTTTATAGATTTTGTTCTTCATACTGCTTTTCTGTGTGATCCATGAGAGATTAGACGTGTCTTTACTTGGATGTCTTGCAGGCGACCAATGAAAATCTACCTCCAAATGTAATAAAGCAGCTTGTTCGGGAGTTGAAGAATCTTGATGAAACCCCACCACTAGGAATTAAAGTAGGAGTAAACGATGATGATTTTTCAACAATATATGCAGATATAGAAGGCCCGGGTAACGTTTTTATTTTCTTATATTTTTTTGGGAACATTATGTCTGTTATTCTGACTGAACATACGTGGTTTGCAGCTGGAACACCATATGAGAATGGTGTTTTTCGCATGAAGTTGCTTCTGTCTCGTGATTTCCCACACTCACCACCTAAAGGTCTGGTCACTGTTTTTTATGCAACGATTGTGTAATTACGTTCATTTAGAGGTGGGGAAAGGGCAGGTCTAACGGGTTGGGTAATCAGTCAAGAACGGTCAATTAGATTAGATTTTGTTGGTCCACCCTGCAATATTTTTTACCTTTCGTGTCTAAATTTTTTTTTATGAATGCTTGGTGTTCTAAATAGGATTACAAAATCAGCTGTTACATTGTTAAATGTTAATATTTTTTTTCATAAATAAAATGATTTTAGGTTTTGTTAATACACTTTCTGTGACTTTTGACCAGTTTGACCCATTCAACCTATTTTCATTATAGTTTACATTTTTTTCAGTTTTACCCTTTAGATGCAAAGTTTTACTCAAACTGAAGCAATATATATATATTTTTTCATAAATAGTTTTAAATTGCATCTCTATGTTTGTTCCCCAATCCACACAATCTATCAAGATTTTATAACTTTGGTGATGAACACACAGTGTATATGTATATATGCTATTGGATTGTATGGTGTTATCAAAGTATCAAACGGGTTGCAGGTTGTCTATTTGGGCTTTAAGGTACTTTGAGCTGCGCTTTGATGCTCTTTTGTGAGGACCAAAGTTAGATTACCTTTTGCTTTTGGCTTTCCTTGGGGTATATCCCGGGAGAACCTCTAGCCCTATTTTGTGTTCTTTACTTCATTTTTGAAGATGGACCGGAAATTTCTACACACAACAATTTATTTCACTTCATAATTTTTGGTGTTAAACTCATTGTTGTGATATTAGTTTGAATTCTTGCGTAAAGTGATTTTGGAAGATGTATGAAGTAAATATACATTTTGACCAGCTTCCTCTTAAAGCGAGTTGCCTTTTTATGCAATCTGGCCGAGTATAATTGTGTTAAAACTTAAAACAAGTGTTTTAAATGCTATTGTTGTCACACATTTTCATTTTTTTCATGTGAATGTGTTAGGATATTTTTTGACGAAGATTTTCCATCCGAATATCGCAACAAACGGTGAAATATGTGTTAACACGTTGAAAAGAGATTGGAACCCAAGCCTTGGTTTACGCCATGTTTTAATTGTAAGTTTTGCATTTTATTTATTCGATATTCTTGCAGCTAGAAATCACAAAGCTTCCGTTTCCCTGGGTCTTATTGCAGGTAGTCCGATGCTTACTAATTGAGCCGTTTCCAGAATCTGCTTTAAACGAGCAAGCTGGCAAAATGCTGCTCGAAAATTACAAGGAGTATGCTAGACATGCCAGGTCAACACCTATAGCCTTGCCCTCATTTGCAGTTTTGTTGTTTGTAGTTATTATTGTAGTGAAAAGTCTTGTTCTTAGTACTGCTGATTTGGTTACAGACTGTATACCGAAATTCATGCTCTGAAGCCAAAACAGAAGTTGAAGGGTCAACAATATATTGGTACATTTATAAATGTTCATAAATGGTAAAACGCGCAGGATGGGCAGGGTAACCAGTCATGCAAGGTTTGTGTCAGAATGTGTTTTGCCTAAATGGGTACAAGTCAAAATGAGTTTCGACCAAGATACAATTTAAAACACTAGAAAATAGTCAATTTCGTTGGGTCTGACTTTGACACAATTAATTAATATGGAAGTTATACACGTGTGGCTCGGGTTGGCAGAGGGTAATAGGTCGTCGCGAGTCAGGGTCTGAATGGGTTCCAACCAAACTATGTACCGGTCAAAACGGACTATGTAAAAACTGGTCTTTTTGCATCGAGTCAAAAACAGGTTCATACGTACGATCAGGGTAAAGGGTCATCGCGGGTTCCGACCAAACTGCATACATGTCAAAACAAAAGGGACTGTTGTAAAAATTGGTCCTTTTGGTATGGCTCAGAACGAGTTCGGGTTGTTAGTCAGCGTAACGGGTTGTAGCAGGTTTGGGTCTGAATGGGTTCACACCAATCTTGTAACGGGTCAAAATGGATTTTTAAAAGTGCTCATTTTGGTTTAGGTTTCAGACCAAAATAACTAATACTGTGTAAAAATTGCAGCTTTCTAATTAGATCTAATAAAATGAATGTTTCACACGTGATGCTTACACTCCAGTCAATGAGCCAATCCTGACTAGCTAGAAGTGTAGCAGGTTTAGGTCTGAGGCACAAAGAACACGCTGCTATATACAAAGATCGCACCAAGCTGAGGTATTACGATGCGCGATGAAACTGTTGACATCAACAACTTTCTATAGGTGCATCATGTTTCGCATAGGCGAGAAAATGTTAAAATATATTCGGAAGTTTGTCTGATCTTCAACATGGTGTTGCAAACTGTGGCGCGTTTATTCACATCGGACGGGACACAGAAAAAGAATGGAAATGGTATTTCGTAAACTGAATTCGATTCCCACTGGCTGCAGGTGAGGTGGGAGGTTTTCAGGCTGAGCCTGTTTCCTACCCTGGAGTGTCCGGTTCGAATCCCACGTCGGCCGGACTATGCTCATGTATAGTCCTGAGCGAGATGCCGTTCAAAAAAAAAAAAAAAAAAAAAACTTGAAAGTTATTTGCATTGTTTTCGGATGTTTATGAAACAATATAATCTATTATTAAGTTTTATCATTTTTATCTAGAACTAATAAAATGTTTACTGTGTTGTCATTCTGTGTTGATTGGTCACAAAGATTAGAAATGGCCATTGCTGAACAAACAAAACTACATTCTATGCTTAAGAACCAAAACTTATCTTATATGGTTTTTGGTTTCCAAACACATTCAAGAGTTCATGATTTTAATCCAACATTTTGTAAGCTTAATCTCTATGAAGAAAGTGCATGAAGCAGTGTTGCAAGAGTCGATGTTGCAAAATTACCATTTTATGATCTTGATTGTTTGCATTATGGTATAGCTTAAATTTGTTGAGGATTTTTAATTATTATTTATTACTGCAATGGTGTCCCCTGATGCTCATACATTTGTGGGACTATTGATGATTTGTTCAAATATTGAAAATTTTGCAGCAACTTAAAGCCTTCTGAGAGGCTGAACTTGGGTGTTATGGTAGTCGAACCATCTAAGAGATTTTTAACGACATGTTCAGCAAAGTTACGACTTTGTATTCTTATGCTGGAGGTATGATATCCCTTTAAATAATGGTTTGGGCCAAAATGAAAATTTAAGTTCCCAAGTGACATTGCAGTTTACATGTGATTGCTGCAATTCTAGGGAGCAAAGGCCAACATGAAATGGACGACTGATGCTTAGAGGAATGTTATATCTAGGCTTAAACATAACAAGTCCACAATGTAGGCCTGTTTTGGGATTATTACAGGGACAAAAGCAGAGATTAAAAAAAACAGTTTGGGAATCAAAACCGGTAAACTGACCCAAATCGAAATCGAAACTGATACAGTTTGATTTCACCTAAAATAGATACCAAGCAAAGTGTCGCTCCCGCCGCATCGCGCGGGTTTCCTACTAGTTTATACAAATTGAGTGCATCTTTACATTTTCAAGTGTTGTGATCAACCTAATACACCAAAAACCTATTTATACTAATGATGAGTTGGCAAGCGGCGACACTGATGAGGACGATGTACATTTTAATCATTTAACGTTAAGCAAACACTAAAATATAAACAAAAGACTTTTTTGTTCACGTTCCTTCGTTAGTTAAGAAAATAAGCATGTTTGTGTTCATTCGTTCAATACCTAAACAAACAATTCACGAATATAAACAAACATACATAAACGAACATAATTGAACATGAATAAACAAACTTTAGCGAATATTCACAAACATAAAAGGAACAGAACAATGTGTTCTTGTAAACAAAAGAATTTATTCATATCTATTCATTTTATCAAATAAACAAAAATAAACATCCATAAAAAATTCATAAACAGTATCCAATTAGTTACACCCTATTTATTTACGTCATTCCCCCTAACAAATATCACACCGCCAAAAATTCAATTACGCTCTAGAAAGCATGTCAAAATCTTTACAAACAACTTACTTCATTTACCCAATGGATTTTAATGGTAAGAAGTGAAGGAAGTTTTTTTTTTTTTTTAATTTTCTTTTCATATTGTTAAACGTGTACTTTAGTACTGAAATCTTAAAAAAATGGTGTAGAGTAATTACGTAATTTTCTAATGTAAACTACTGTAATTACTCCAATGACGTAATTACGCTAAATTTAAAAGAAATGTATTATTCATCTAGAAAGCATTTTAATCAGATGAGAAAAGAATCACCCCGCGGGGCGCTATGGGGCGTTTTAGGTTGTAGGCGTTTTCTGTATAACGAGCGTTTTGCTTTGGAGAATGTGAGGAATCTGAGTTTTTGACCGTTGAACGGTCATAACTTTAAAAAAAATAAAAAATTCGTTTGGCTTTTATATATATACATACTCTACATACATACATCACACAAACACACAAACACTATCACCAAACACATTCACATTCTGTTGAGAGATCAAGCAAGAAACACACACAATTTATAATTTTTACCACAAGAGAAGAGATGAATCCATTCGGTAGAGGTGGTTTTGGGTTTGGTTCCAAAACTACTGGCGACAACACCCGACCCATAGCTCCGGGTTCAGGTTCAAACCCACAAACTTTTATGAACCTGTTAAACCAACCCTATAATTGGGACCCGAACATGTATAAAATTAACATGGGAGGGGGTTTTGGGCTACCCATGGGAGATGGGTTTAGCCAAACACAAGTGTTTGGGACATCTCAAATGTTCGGGTCCTCAAATGCTTGGCAAGAAACACAGTCGGTTCCGGAAACACAGGAACCAGTCGAAGAGGAAGAGCTCGTGCGAGGCCTTCAAAAAAGTCGAGGACCTCTGACTTGGTTGATCCCGAAACCCCTACGTCTGACGCTCGTTACGTCGACCTCAACTCACCCGAAGAAAATCCCTATTTTGCATGGGAGGAGGGGGCGGAGGAGCTACCTCGTTCGCCCGATCAACGGGCTGCTCGAGCCGCACGGGCGGAGTCTTCGTCGTCGGGGGTGAACCTGTTAATCCCGGCGTTTGCTGAGATGAACCAGCGGCTCCAAGACATACGCGACATCGGGCTCAGCGTATCCAAGAAATCGAGAGGTGGTTGACTTGATGAGGGATCAACAGTTTCAACGCGACTTTGACTTTTACACGCAGTCGTACGACCACCTAGAGGGCAAGGCCTTGGAAATGTGTTTGAAACAAAAGAAAAAAATCGAGGCTAAATATAATTTATGAGTATTTGTATTTTTTATTTTTTTTAGTGTTTGTAATTTTTTTTAGCATTTGTACTTTTTTTATTACTTGTAATTTTTATATATTTAATGAAATATTATTGACTATTTAATATTATTATTTAAATAAGAAAAGAATAATTAACAAATGATTACCCAATCATTTTATAAAGCCCCATAACCCTCCTTCCCACTACACCCTTTTTTTTCATAACCCCATTCTATTACTTTTTAATATTTTAATACCCATAACCCCCATAACCCCCACCACTACACACACTTAGAGGGTGTTTGGGATTGTGTTTTGAATCTGATTTTTAGATTATTGCGTTTTGAAAACGCAGATAATCAGTTTTTAGTGTTTGGGATTGCGTTTTGAAAACGCAGATAATCAGTTTTTTAGGCTACCAAAACACAATAATCAATAAGCAGCTCCACCCCTGCTTTTCCAAAACGCATAATCTGTTTTGAATAATCAATCCCAAACACCCCTTAGTAAATTAAGTTTATTTGTATTTGATATTACCCGTATATATATGCCTTATAAAAAAGGTATTTAGGAACTATACACCCCGTAATTAGGAACCATACATCCTGGCCCACATCACACACCAATAAGAAGTTGCCACATACCCAGAATGTGATGTCATACACCCCCAAATGTGATGTCACGGGATGTATGTAGGGCTGTCCAAAAAGCTCGTGGCTCGGAGCTCGCTCGAAGCTCGCTCGGATTTAGCTCGAAAAAAGCTCGCTCGATATAGCTCGGTTTGAAACTGAACCGAGCCGGCTCGGATCGGTTAGAAAGTGAGCCTAGCTCGGCTCGGTTAGTAACGAGCCGAGCTAGCTCGGTTTGGCTCGGATAGTTCTAATTTATAATATATTTTGTTATATACATATATAATATACTATAAAAATGTTAAAAAAGTTGGGGAATATGTTACATGTTTAATATTTGGTAATAGTAGCATGGAGATTGTGTGCTTGGGATTGAAGTTAGAACTAATCAAGCTATTTAAATAAACCAAAGCATAATGATAATTGTACAAGTAGTCAGGTTATCAAACTCAATACTGCTTTTGATTTCAAATAGGTTAGTATTTAGGAGTTCAATCAGACATCTATTGCATATTTAGTGGGTTAATTCGTATGCTAATGAACTTATACTGTATTCCGTTGAAATTTAAGACTTATTTTGTATTTTTTGAAATTGATTATAGCTTGTAATGTATTAGGTTGAACTTATTTTAAATGTGTTATTTTTAACTATTCAATAATATTTTAGATTATTGAATTTTGAAAGCCAAGTTTTCTCTTTTCTTTTTAAATTTGAGCCAAACAAAGCCGAGCCGAGCTGAGCCGGCTCGGTTTAAAACCAAGCCGAGCTTGAGCTTTGATTTTCAGCTCGATTTCAAATCCGAGCCGAGCCAAGCCGGCTCGGTTTGAAACCAAGCCGAGCCCGAGCTTAACCTGACTCGGCTCGGTTCGGCTCATGTACAGCCCTAGATGTATAAAACCTAGAACCCAAAAAAGAAATGTGATGTCACGGGTGTATGAAACCTATAAAAAAACATAAAAAAATCTGTGAAACAATTAACATCACCGCCAGCCAACCCATACACATCAATCTCCGACACCCACAATTCTCTCTCTCTCTAACACAAACACCCACTTTCTCTCTCTAGATCTCACCGACTCACCCAACCCAACCCAACCCAACCCAACCTCTTTTTTCTCTGCACACATAATCCAACTCATTTCTCACAGACGCACCATATCCGCCGATGTTACTGACTCAACTTCAGATCTAAATTATCCAATCCAATCTCTTCATCCATCACCTTTACCAATCTTATTCCTCTCTTTCACCACATCTTATACGGTACAATGTTCAACAAATTCCACTTCATTTTTTACCAATCGATCTTAATTTATAACTTACAGTTTCAAGTCACGTATGTTCATTGTTTGTTATCAAATTGAATCATAGCATATAATGACGGTGATAATAATAATAATAATATTAAATCAGTTTGAATTTTGTTTTTAAATGTAGCCTAATTATTAATGATTGTTAATTAATTATCACGCGTGCTTTAACAATGAGTTTATTAGCTCCGCCGGTGTGGTATCAACTAGCGATTAATCCGATTCGGATTTTTATATGTATTGTTTGGTTATTTATATATATAAAGACACATTTTTATATGTAATTTTTTTAACTAGATGAGTTTTAGCTCTCCTCTACCAATTTACTTAAGTATATAGGATTAATCGCTAAAATTTACAGGTTTTGTCCGGAATCTGGCCGAAATCGTGATTTCGGCCGTGTAGGGCTGACTACTGATTAATGCACCGATTACTCGAAAATTAATTAATAAGAAGCCGACTAGCGACTATTCGTTGATTAAATCTGATTTTTACAGCACTGATTCTGTGTAATTGTATAGATCTAATTTTGGTTTTTAGGGTTTTGTCTGAAGAAGAAGAAGAAGAGGAATGGCACCGACAACTATTCGGAAGGCGATTGGCGCGGTGAAGGATCAAACAAGTATCAGCATTGCTAAGGTGGCTAGCAATATGGCGCCGGAGCTAGAAGTGGCTATAGTGAAAGCGACAAGTCACGACGATGATCCAGCGAGTGAGAAGTATATTAGGGAGATTTTGCAGCTTACGTCGTACTCGCGAGGGTACGTGAGTGCCTGCGTTCATGCGGTGTCGAAGCGGTTGAGCAAGACGCGTGATTGGATCGTGGCGTTAAAGTGTTTGGTTTTAACGCACCGGTTGTTGAACGAAGGGGATATGGTTTTCCAGCAGGAGATTATGTATGCTACTAGAAGAGGGACCAGGTTGCTTAACATGGCGGATTTTCGTGATGAGGCGCATTCGAATTCGTGGGATCATTCTGCTTTTGTTAGGACGTACGGGTTTTATTTGGATCAGAGGCTGGATTTGATCGCGTATGAGAGGAAGCAAGGCGGTGGCGGCGGTGGAGATGAGAAACCCGGGAGGATCGTTGGAGATCGCCACAAAACCGTGGGTATGATTATGAATACGAGTCTCGTGATGAGCCCGGGTATGGAAATATGAGGAAAACAAGATCTTATGGGGATGTGAGAGAGGGATCTGGTGGATCGTCTCAGGAAAAGAAAGTTGCTACTACTCCAGTACGGGAGATGACACTCGAGAGAATTTTTGGGAAAATGGGGCATTTACAGAGGTTGTTAGATCGCGTGTTATCGTGCAGGCCTACTGGTCTTGCGAGAAACAGTAGGATGGTTTTGGTTGCGTTATACCCTGTCGTTCAAGAGAGTTTTAAACTTTATGCTGATATATGTGGTTTTAGCTGTTTTGCTTGATCGGTTTTTTGATATGGAACATCAAGATTGTGTGAAGGCGTTTGACGCGTATGCTAGTGCTGCAAAACAGATTGATGAGCTTGTAGGTTTTTATAACTGGTGTAAGGATATGGGCATTGCGAGATCATCTGAGTATCCGGAAGTTCAGAAAATAACTGGGAAATTGCTAGAGACGCTGGAGGACTTTGTGCGAGATAGATCAAAGGCTAAAAGCCCTGAGAAGAAACCCGAGGTCGTTGAACAAGTTAAAGAAGAGCCGGCTCCTGATATGAATGAAATAAAGGCTTTGCCTGCACCAGAAACTGCTCCACCACCGCCGCCACCCGCCACCTGTGGTGGAGCCGCCACCTAAGCCGCAATACACTGGTGATTTAGTGGACCTAAGAGAGGAGGCGGGGACGGCTGATGATCAAGGAAATAAATTTGCTTTGGCGCTGTTTGCGGGTCCAGCCGCAAATAATGGGAAATGGGAAGCGTTTGGTTCCAATGAGGGACAGGAAGTGACATCTGCTTGGCAGAATCCAGCTGCCGAGGCTGGAAAAGCTGATTGGGAACTTGCATTGGTGGAAACCACGAGTAATCTAGAGAAACAGAAGGCGGCAATGGGAGGTGGGCTTGACCCGTTGCTGCTAAATGGAATGTATGACCAAGGAATGGTGAGACAACACGTAAACACCACTCAGGTAACCGGCGGCAGTGCTAGCAGCGTAGCATTGCCAGGGAAGACATCTACACCTGTTTTAGCACTCCCAGCTCCTGACGGGTCCGTTCAAGCTGTTGGTGGAGACCCATTTGCCGCCTCATTAAGTGTCCCTCCACCAGCATATGTCCAAATGGCAGACGTAGAAAACAAACAGCGGTTGCTGGTTCAAGAACAGATGGTATGGCAACAGTATGCCAGGGATGGAATGCAAGGTCAAGTTAGTTTGGCCAGGCTCAATGGCGGTGGATATGTTGCTCCGGGACAACCACCCATGATGCCTTACGGCGTTCAGCCGCCTGTAAATGGATACGGGTACTATCCTACTTATTGATTGATACCTATGTGATGTGTATTTACTTTACTCTTTTATCAAATATTCTACTGTTCAATTATTTCCTGCAGGTTTGTATTTCCACCCTTGTTGGCATTTTTGTTATTATTTTAGAACACATGAATAACTAACTATGTGTAATTATTTGATATTAAATCAAGCTGTTGTATGTTGTTTCTTTTGTATGACACTTGGAAGCAAGCTTTATTCTTTTTGGGCCTTTTTTATAGACATTGCTTCATACTTTTAGTTTCAAAGAGAAATAGCATTAGATGCTTGTTTTGTTAAATCCCAAAAAATAAGGTTGTTTGGCATTTGTGTTTCGGGTGTGTAAAAAAATGTGATATTCAACGGTATAGGTGTGTTTCGCATTGTGTTTCTAAAGCTTGATTTCCAATCTTGGGTAATATCGGGCGCATCTGGGTTTTTTTTTTTTCTGGTTCTTGACCGGACCGAAGATGCAATTTTCTTAACGATAAGCATCGAAGATGACCCGACCGCAATTCGTTTGGCTGGGGTGATCCTGGTTTGGATTTGTTTTTGCACAACCTTGTTTCTTGAAAGGAAGATCAATGAATCACTAATCATGTATATGTCCTTCAGGATATACAGATTTAGCCATAAGAAAATATAAATTGTAAATTGCTTCAGAACTAGTAATAAGCCATCTGCGATACGGTACAGGTGTAAAAACGTGTCAAGTAGCATCAATGTCATACTGTCGTCAGCAATCACAAACACCGGAAAATAAAAATAAAAACGAAAAAAATATAACCGAGCGAAAAGTAAACGTAAAAATGTTGAGCCATGCACGCACGTTGCGTCGTGCGTCATGGTAACTAGAAAATTTGTATGTATGATTATCAGGAGGCTGAAATATTTTTTCTTTAAACTAGAACTGTATACTTGTTTGATTTTTTTTAGATGTAATAACTGTTGGGAATCGTGCTACTGTTTTTGATTTTTATAAAGTCAAATTTTATATTTAATTAATATCGTATATTAATTATGAAGCGGAAGTGTGTACAAGAAAAACATTGTGTTTGATATCCCGTCAGTGATTCGAATACAAAACCAAATAAATAATAAATAATTAGCACACCATAGGGGGTTTCAGATGTATACTTTCAAATGAAAAACCGAAGAACTCATACGATAGAATTAACAAATGTCACGCTAGTTGACGAGCACAAACTCCTGAATCTCACGAAGACTTGAAACTAACATGGAAAACACCAAGTAGACAAAGAAACCAAGGCAACAGCGACGGCGCCCAGTCACCTAGTCGAAGCCAGGGCGGTGTCGTGTAACACCCTAAACCGTTTTACAAACAATATGCAGCGGAAAATACGGACTAGAAAATTTCTTGCTTACAGAACATTCTCAAATGTTTGGAAAACACATCTAAGAGATATTTTTGGTGTTACATTTTTTTAATACTTCTTATTACATTCAACGCGACTCATCTTTATTAGATTATGTGACCGTGACCACGTACAACCCGCTCCCTCGTTCGATCTCCATCCTTTCCTTACTTCATTAGGAAGACAAGACAACCTACAATCACCACATAACCGTTTCGTTAGTTCAATAGGTGACTTCATGTAAATTACTCACGATGCAGAAATAACATCCAACAATACTCCGTGATCCTGTTCAAATGCCTTCTTGCAAGTTCGGGTGTGATACCCCGATCCGAACCTCCAAGTCCCATGCATTCATACTTACATACTTGCATCTTCATTTCCATTCTCATAATAAAAGGTTAATAACCTTACAATACATACCAGCGTACAATTCATATACACAACTTACCTTGACCCGTCATATTACTCTTCTTTCATGTATTCTCTAGGACCAATATGACGTTTCCAATCCTATACTCAATCTACACATAATGACCAACCTTTACATACATAAAACTCTCACTCAAACCCGGGTATAAGTACCCATACATACTTCACATTATCAACTTACAAAAGCATAACAAATCTACTTACCGTATTTGTTACTATGTATACACACATATCAATTTAATTACATACACACGCATCATTCCGTACTTGAGTCATATTTGCAAATCCGACATTCCTATTACTTGCTACACCCATACCTAGCATTCATGAAGTCCAACGATGTTATTCGATGCGTTAAACGCGAATACGGGTTGCGCATATAAGCGAAACATCAAAATACGACAAAAACAGGCAAATAACCAGTGGGGGGCGCAAGCTTGCGCCCCTAGAGGGGGAGGTTGCGCCCCTATAGGGCGCAAATCAGCCCAACTTCTCCATCAGAGTCAGGTTGCGCCCGTTCAGGTCAACTTGTGCCCGGACCTGATGTGAGGTTGCGCCCACTATGCACTTTTCATGCTTTAATGACATATCTTAAAACCAAAACCTCACAAGGTTCTAAGATCATTCCCCATGATTTTCCTAGGCGTTAAACCACTTGGATTACGTGGTATCATCGATAATGGCGTAACATTTCCTTGACGACCCGTTATCTCCTTTATATGAAACCAAACATGGGTCAATCTATGGTTGACCCATCACCAAGTTTCTTACCTTGGCACCACCATTAATTATTTGTTTCTTTCAAGATTCCCATGCTACATTAACATATAAATTCGATATCATAATGCAAGTTAAGTTCGGGAATCACTTACCTTAAGTCCTCCAAGTTCATGCTTGTTTACTTGCCTCATCTTTACCCATCAGTTTTCCATGCTTGAGTCCATCATTCCTATCCTTTCATGGCATCATGTTCACATCATTGTTAGCATACATGTTCATTCATAAACCAATCATATCCAACTCATATACCACATTGACTTGCATAGGTCAATTTCTAACATGCATACAACATAGCTTCCCACTCTTTTTGATTCATCATTTCAAGCAATTAAACTCAACAATGTATGTGTCACATAACCAAGCTAACGTGTTTCCCACGAAATCCTAAATCTCACAATCATGCTAGAAAACACACCACATTATTCCCACGTCTGTTGACTTTTCCAGAAAGTCAACTTTCAACAATACAAACTTTCTTTTTACAAACATATGTCTATATTAACATACTAGGTCATATGAATTTCACCATAAACATCATATTCATATCTCACTAACATACAAGATCATTTATCATACCAATTAACCATCACATGGTGTGCATCATACTATTTAAGCATAGTGTACACACGACTAATGCATACTTCTTACCAATTCATATAATTCAATAAATTCCCACACGAATACTCTCTAAGACGCAATCCTCTTGTTAACCTACTATCAATTGCATCAATTATCATACTACTTTCATACTTGTCCAATCTTGCCTACAATTTCGCAAGTTAAACTAATCTAGACATTTCATCAAACACTTGGTGTGCATACAACATTTAAAGCACAATGTACAAGCATTTTATGCATACTTTCATAGCTCATAACATAAATCATCATATTTCTTCCCTACATTACATACCATTCATTCAATAGACATCAAATATAGCAAAACATCAAATTCTTTCAATTTACATATCAACTTAACCAAGAATGTTCATGGGTTACACCCAAAGATCAACATCCACTTCCAAACTCCATGAACCCTCTTCCAATTTACAAAATTTCCACAAAATTAGCATGCATACAAGTTTCAATCACAATTTGCCACTAGTTTCCACATGAATTCACACATAATTATGTATGAACCCTAGTATTTCATCATCCATGAAATTCTACCACTTACCTCATGTTTGTTAACACTAGATGACTAGGAATCTTCCAACATGCAGGTCCAATAATCGATTTTGGCATAGATTTGGGGCTGATTAGTGAGTTTGGGATTGGGGGTGGTCTTCTCCTCTCCAAAAACGTGAACTCCTCTTCATGGAGTTCTTTTGTTTTGAGTCCTCCCCTTATTAACCCATGAATTAGGTTTTATTCAACTTAAGCCCCTCCCCTTTTGTTTACTTGTTATTTCAGGTTATAACTTATGTCACTACTAGCCATCCTTGTTTGACCGAAAACTTGGAGATCAAGTTGTCTTTAATAAGATATGAACCTTTATTTTATACAACATGTTCACCTACTACCAAATATTTGCGTTATTTAAATATTTGGGGCGTTACATGTCGGCTAGGTACGGCGGGGGTTTGGCGACTGGTTCCGACAGAGTATACCACGGTGATTGGTCGAGTGGAGGGGTCGGCCGATTAGTGAAAGGTGGAGGTGGTGGTGGTGGTGGGTTGTTTTCAACTTTGTGTCTTCTGATCTTCTCTAATGATGCCTAGTACCATGTATTTATACTCAATCCTACGTGTCACCTGGGTGTAGTTCAATACAATACATGACCTAACATGTAAATAATATTCTTACATTATCATTCAGCTTTATATTTATCCAATAAATATTCAATAGATATAAACCTTAATCAATGTAATTATTAATCATTTCACTAAATAACCATCCAATTAAATAATTCATGATTATTTAATCCTCATTTCCACCATTGGATTTAGCATTTTTGTGATTAATATTTAACAATTAAATATTAATTATTTGTTCAAAGTGTAACTCTTTTAATTGTATCTTGATGGTAACGCTGATTAATCGAATATCAGAATCCTATCTAACAACAAATACAAGTTTTAGGGATATTCGAACTAAGCTTTTTAAATTGAAAAGAGTAATAGTAATTTTCATCCATGAGGTTTGCACAAAATATCACCTTGACGTTTGAAGTATTAACATTGTAATATCTACTTGTCACACTAATACTCACTCATATTACAACGTACTTACAACATCTTTAACACGAATAATAATATGAGTCGTGATTAGGTTGCGCATTTTAACCTCTCTAATATGCAACTTGTAATTAAGCTCATCGATTGACATCCCTAAAAATATCAAGCTTTTAAAGACAACTTGTTTTGGTGGTTTAGAATTGGATTTCCATTATGTAAATATAAAAAAATATTTGAATTAGTAATCGTATGCTTGTGAATACTAAAGTGTATAAACTATTGGAAACTCAATAAGTATACATATGAAAAATAATTAATGTAAAAAAAATATAATTATTATATATTAACATTTTAGGTAGATTTTTAGGACCACTGAGTGATGGCTAATGTGCGCCCCTTCAAAAGTCAAAATATTCTTTCTTTTTTCTGAGTTGGAAAATGGTGCGAACGTTGTGTAGTCACGAAGTCAAGAATTAACCACCCACCATTTGGTGGAGTGGTACGGGGAAATGAAGATAAGAGCTTGAGGTCATTTGGTCTCGAGTTCGAATCCGATCCAAAAAGGTTTTACCGCAGTGGGCTTTGATGCTTATCGTTTTCTTACTACTTATCATGATTTTACGACCCTTGCCCGCAACGCGGGTGTTAAACACTAGTTGCGCAACAAAAGAATGTTGAGACGGCGTATAGATAACATGAAAGAATCAACAACTTAATCGAGGGTGAAATCCCACAGTGTTATACAACCATCCATGCTTATTGTTGAAAATTAACTGATTTCATATCCGTTTTTGACATCAAAATATTTTTGTATAAATTTACTAGATATTGTTGGCACAGTACCCAACGTGCCTTGTCAATGATCGAATAGTCTAAACACTCATCACATAAGTATTCAAAATTTGATTTGCACATGATCCTGAGTGTAGTTGAATATTTGATCTTGAACAAATTCTTGCCTTTATCAAATCCCTAGACCTTGAGTAACATTTCAAGTTCAATGAGATAAATGAGTTAGCTTTGGGTCTACGCTAGATGAAATCTTAAAAAAGAGTTCAAAAAAGTTCAATTTGAGACTACAACTTCTTTTTGATGGTGCATAATCATTAATCTCCAAGACTAAATATGACATGTGATTTAAAAGTAATGACATGCTTGACATGCACATTGTTCAAGCAATGTGTAGGGCGTAGGTTAAAAGTAATGACACCTTGTTTGCGGACTGTTTTTATGCAGCAAATTTATGGCAGAAGGTTAAAATTCAGCCTGTTTTTGTTTTTAACTTCAGGGATCTTTTGAATGTTCACAAAGCGAATGGGCTTGGACGCGTCAAAAAGAAAGCAATTCAAGCGGTTATTTTGACAACATGTTGGGTTATATGGAAGAAACGCAACGACAAAATCTTCAATGGAAGGAATGCCAACTTGGAGCAAATGATGAGGGATATAAAATCGACGTCATATCTTTGGGCACGAAATCGGGCGAATAAGGAAACATTCGAATGGGATAAATGGATTACTTTTGATTTGTAATTGTAAAAGGTTTTGTATTTGGGTACATTGGCCGTTCTAATTAGCACCTTGCTATTAGTCGGTTTGTAAATATTTTGGGTTTGGAATAAAAAGTCGTTTGCCGTTAAAAAAAAAAAAAATTGGATGCTACATTTGAGTTGGAACATAGAAAGATGGATAAATACGTCTTCACTGTTTATGCTTCATTCATTATTTTTCTTTTACATAAAAAAAAATCATCATCATCATCATCTTCTTTTTTTTTTGTAATTTTTTTTTTCAAGTATCTACGCCTAAAATATAACACGTACCCCTACAAGCTAAGCAATGCATGTACCCTTCATATAATTGCCATTGTTAGGTTTAGCTATAACATTGTTGTCTAGCATTGGTAGGGATATTCTATCAAAATAAATAGCATTTAACAAAAAGAAACTTTATATTTAATCCTGTTTCATTTAAAAACCAACAAGAATTACAAATGAGCAGCGGTTAAACGGCAACAAGCTGCACCACCACCCCTTTTTGAATAGTGTATATATATAGGGTGAGGTTTCTGTACAAAGGCCATATTTCGTGAGAAGTGTGAGAAAGATTAAAAATTGATATGTAGGCATCATTTTTTGAAGTTAGTCATAATGTTTTGGATTGTTTTGCCTAGAAAAACACCAAACTAACAATTAAAAACCAAAAAAACAATGTATTTTAGGCTTAAAACTTAAAACACCATGCTAAGAACATTAAGCAGTGTGTTTTAAATGTTAAGTAGTGTGTTTTAGCTGTTTTTTAAATTTAATGACTATAATACATTGCATTGTGTTTTAGATTGTTGTATTTGGTGTTTTTCAAGTTAAAACAACCTAAACATCATTCCTAAATCCAAAACATGATGCCTACATGTCAATTCTTAATCCTTCTCACACTTCTCACGAAATATATCGAATATAATTATAGAGTAAATCACATAAGAAATCTTTTATTATAAAAAAGTGTAACACCAATAATCTTTTTATATATATGGTCGTTTGTTATGAACGTTGAGCCAAGACACATAAAAGGTAAGGGACTTCCTTACCCTTTAATACAACTGTTGAAAATTTGGCACGGATTACTTTAAGTTTAAGATAGTGTTTTCCTGCCCGATTGTTGTTGTTATTATTATTATTATTATTATTATTATTATTATTATTTAATACTTTATTTGGTAATCCCTACCAAATTTTCCACTTCAAATAAAACTACCATGATAGACCCGACGAGAAACTCCAACCTCTCCAACACAAAATTCGATTATCCGCCCCAACAAACACTCTATCGTTCACAACAGCACACATAAACACCACATGATTGTTCACAAACCACTCCAAACAATAATTCACAACCATTACCACCACCTTATAAATTGAAGCCACTAAACCGACTAGGTCTTATACACATGTTTCACACACCCCGATTCCAAAATCACTAAGCTAAAGCCGGATGATTAAAGAGGCAACATAGAAGAAGACGTGAGAGGCTATTGTGGGCCGACAAAGACAACAATGGTTACTAAAGACAATAAGGATAGATATAAGGTGTGTAAAGTAACATGAAAGAGACATACACTTAATAGTGTTTAATATATGACTTTATGTCAAGGACTCAAGGTTTAATGATTTAAAAAGTCATCTAAACAACCAATCATAAATGTTGTAAATCCAAAAAAAACAAAAAAACAAAAAAACAAAAAAAATTTGATACATATGATTTTTAGACTTAAATATTAATCTTCCTAATTCACAAGAAAGTATGATAAAGTCGTGTAATTTAATTAACAACTTTTTTAGAACAAAAGAGACAATGACATTAATTCAAATTTGGATAACTTTTACGGTAGGATGACAGACAAACGAACAATAAGCTGAGCTACAAGTGTGAACCCCTCTTTGAATACCAAAATTTATTTGGCTGAAAACAACACCTTGGTTCCTAAAGGACGAGAAATTTCCGTGTACGACCATTTGCACTTTGTCCAGCAGCCTAATAGTTTCAGGAGCTAAAGAGTCGAATGTACCGAAAGCAAAAGAAACGAAAACATGTTGACTCTGATCACAAACTTTTCATACTTTGCGACTTTTTTAGATTCCGCTTTCAACACCGCCTAACCAGCACGAATGTGTTTGGACACTCCGATTTTTAAAGTCTTAAAATTATTTTTTGAACGCTGGCTTTCATATGAGTGACCAAATGTCACACTGTCTAATCGGAAACCCTAGTCAAGGTCTGCTCCATACTACGTTGTCTTAACAAGATCCGCAATGATGTATTAGACTTGCTTACAACGTTTTCTCAAAAACCGTACCACTTCTACACGACTACACGAGTTTTTTGTTAATCAAATTTGAAGAGTTTTTGTTTTTTTTTGAAAGATTGAAGAGTTTTTGTTAACCGTTGGATTTAGATTTAGAATTTAAGATAGATGACTTATTAGAGTAGCATTTATCACCGACGCTCCACCACATTCCTCTTCACTCTTTTTCCTACTACACACATTTCATTACAATCTCTACCTGCAATAACCATTACCCACATACCCTTTTCATTTAAACCAAAAAAGATTCAAAATTTCATCCAAAGATCCAATCTTTATCTGTTCATGGCCTTCTGATCTTTGTCTGCTACTCTAGGTAACCATCTTTGTGTCTTTTAGTACTTAATATCTTATTAATGTGTGATTTATAATAATGGGTTGAATCTTGTAGATATAACATTGGATCTGTTCATATGTTTGAAGATCTTGTTGTGGGTAGATGTGTTTTGGTTAGTTTATAGATAAAGATTGTGTCTTTTCTTTAGATTTAGTTTGTGAAGTGATTGGGTTGTGATATTATGTTATAAAGTTTGAATCTTTAATAATATTGGTTGATATTTGGGGAAAATGAAGAAATGTAAACTAAGGTTTGGGATTCTTTGATTGAATATGATGTTTTTGTTATGTTTATTGGATTATGTAGAAAAGGGTATTTGAGTAATTTGTTTGTATGTATTTTGCACATAAAAGTAGTGAAAATGTTTTTTTTTTTTTTGGTTGAAGTTAGGATTGTTTTGATTTTGTAGATATGGCGGACGTTGACGATATGATGGTTGTTTCTGGAAATGGGAGTGGTCATGATCAGTTTTTGAACCACAGCGAGGAAGATGACTCGGTGGAAATTATAGCCCGAATTCCTAATTATAATTCTGAAACTAAGGAAGGAAATGGGAGTGTTAATGAGTCCTTTTCTGAGCAAGTCGAAGAAAGCAACGATGCTTTTAAGGTACTAAAAGGTTTACTTTTAAGTCATTTACCGATTCAAATATGTGATATAGGTTTAGTCAAATTGAAGAATATGTAACGATTAGTCGATTATTGAAGAAGACATGACCGAAAAATTAATTTAGAGATAAAAAGACATTCTAGGCAGAGGTCTCCGGTTTGATTCCGATTTCCAACTTCTATTGGGTTCCTTCCTTAACCCCTTGAAGGCATATGTCCAGCGTAAGCTGCGGTTTACCTGTTTGGCTCCGCCCAAACATATTTAATTGTGGAGCTGTCATCACGTCCACAAATAAAGCGCTCAAAAGCTTTGAGGGTATATGATAGTCCTGTCTAAAATTTTAGATATTTTAATAAACCAACCAAACCGTCTATGCTCAAAAGCTTTCAATGTCATCATATTGTGCAACCTATAAATCAAGTTTACGAGCACTGCCCTTGCATCTGCCATTGCAAGAATGTGCAAACGATTTGCTTCCATTGTTTTATTTGTTGTATTGCTTTCACGAGAAAGCTTGCATAATGGCTCAGCTTAGACACCTGCTAAATTACATTCAGGTTGGTTTTCAAGTTGGGCTATTTTAGCAGGTGTCTAAGTTGAGCCATTTGAGTTAGCTTGCTCGTGAAAGCATTAAAGCAAATAGAATAGTGGAAGCAGAACGTTTGCGTAAAACGTTTCCTGCAATGGTAGATGCAAGGGTAGTGCTTATAAAGTTGGCTGATAGACTGCACAATATGTTGACATTGGAAAAAATTACCTTTGAGCCTAAGCAGTTAATGCGGTAAAATATCGGATATCGGTGAAGGACCGATATTTGAGATATAGGTTATCGCGGTGAGATATCGGTGGGATATCGGCAATTTTTATATCATGCAAAATCCATACATGTAGCAATTTAACACTAACAATTGTAGCAAGTGGGAACTTGTTAAGACTTAAAACACTAATTATTACCAATTAAGACTTAAAACAGTACTAACAACTATAAGAAGTAAGAAAAATGGAAGAACTAAGAAGAAAAACACCAATATCGGAATATCGGTGATATATCGGTCAAATATCCGTAAAATATCGGTCAAATATCGGCCAATATCGCCGATAATATCGGTACAAAATATCGGTCAAAATATCGTTACCAATATATCGGTTGATGACCGATAACCGAGATATCGGTGATATATCGGCCGAGTTAACTACTTAGCTTTGAGCAGACAACAGAGGTTTGTAAAGAAGACATGGAGATATTTGCTTCATTGACAAACCGTTTAGGGATCACTAGTTGGAAAGAGCAATTAGAGAATCTTTTCTTTAAATATCAAAACTCAGATAAGCACTCTTCTGTTTGTGGGCTATTTTAAAAGTAGATCGGGTATACTCGGATATCATTTATTTTTATATCATTTATTTTTAACAGCCTTAGATGAGAAAACTCTAGGCTAGTATTACTGGTTAGCAAGGTATTGGTGGGGTCTGTGACCGTGAGTATTCTCTAACGGGTTCTCATGGTCACCAATAAAAAGCATTTTGGGATCGAGAATGTTTGTTCATCATCTTTGAAACAAATGGCTATGAAGTTTGTTAACTATCATTGTTTTCCGCCTAAAAATTTACCAACTTTCTTGATTCAATACCCCGTTTATTTTTATTCTAAAATGGTATGTGTCGTTTTACTATCAGGAGCTTCAGGTGAAAGATTCTGATGATTTATCAGCTCAACCCAGATGTCAAACTGATGCGGACAACGATTTGGGTCATAAAACGGATACAAAAAACAAAACAGGTATTAATAATGCAAAGAAAACCAATTCGGTTAAAAGTGGCGCGGTTCCTAGTGAGAAGAAGAGTGGCAATTCAAAGCCTGCCGTAGTTCAAGTTAAGGCCCGTCTTTCTAAGGTACATGTTCTTCTTTATATGCTAAGCGTCGGTCCTTCATAGTAAAACCTTTTTGAACATCTTTTTGGACAATTTGTACTTGTTTTACTTCAGCAGCCTGGAAAGTCAGATTCTGTAACGTCTACTGCAAATGTTGCGCCATCTGAAGGTGTCAAGTACGTTTTGTTTATTCTTAAACTTTGCTTCCAAGCTCTTTGGCTGTTTGAGCTTTATGTTTCACTGAAAATGTTGGCTAGCTAGTTTAGGGGGCGTTTGGCAAATTCTGATTATTTGATAAGTTGCAACGTAAAATGACTAAGATGAACTTTTTATGTATAAAGGAGCCATTTTTTTTTTTTTTGTGAATATTATAAGCTGATTATTGCGGCTACAAGTTAACATTTAGTAAATAATTACTTTGAAAACATTAATCCAAACGCCTCTTTTAATTTTGTTAGTCTTATAGTCAATGCAACTATGCTAGTGTGGTGTCGATTACTGTATATGATCAAGACTTCGGTTTTTGTCCACAAAGTGGATAGTGTGATCTTAGTTTTGTGAATTTATTCATTCTAATAAAGGGAGAAGGTTAAAGTGAAGTCGGTGAAACCTGTTCATGGAAGCACAACCGAAGGAAGAACACATTCTTCTGAGTATCCTTTTTGTCTTTGATCTTATGGTTTGACTTTTGAGGTTAAATCTAATTCATTTTGATGTTCAATATTTAGTTTAAGTCAAAGGACACTTTTGTGCTCGGTTTGTCCTTAATCACTTGAATAGAAGCTCCACAACAGGGGACGAGAAACCACAGAGACACGGCACCCTGCCAGCTTATAGTTTTAGTTTTAGGTGTAACGAAAGAGCCGAAAAACGTAAAGAGGTTGGAATGGCCTTTGACTCTATGGGTCATATAAGCATAATTCAACGTAATAACTTTATTTACGTATTTATTTTTTTGCATTTTGCAGTTCTATTCTAAGCTTGAGGAAAAGATCCATGCACAAGAAGAGGAGAAAAACACATTGCAAGCAAAAACGAAGGTATAAATTTATTTTTTGCTACATATTTAAAGGTTAATAGACCTCACGGCGATTGATTATAACAAAAAAAATGTGTATATTTTGTACTAGGAACATCAAGAAGCCGAGATTAAAATGTTACGGAAGAGCCTTATGTTCAAAGCAACACCTATGCCTAGTTTTTACCATGAATCTCCTCCTAAAGCAGAGTTAAAGAAGGTAAGGTTGACTATATAAAGTCAAACAAACTACTTCCAATTCCAATTTCAAAACCGATACAAATTGATTCTTATTTCTGTAGATTCCGACCACACGTCCCAAATCTCCAAAACTTGGACGGAAAAAGGATTCACAACCACCGTCAGCAGAAACAGAAGCAAACGGCGGTAATACTTTTCGACCGCGGTTAAGTTTGGATGCAAAGAAGTCATTAAACAACAAAACGGTCACTAAAGCTCTTTCTCCTGCCCTGCAAAGAAACCGATTAGGAAATCGCTTCCTAAACTACCTTCCGAAAAGACCAAATTGCCCTCCGAAGATAAAAATACGGCTACCCCTGAAATTACAATATCGTCGAACGAAGCAAATGAAACTGAACCAAATCAAGATTCATCACATGTCCAGGAAGCAGCTGTTGAGGAAACAACCAATTGAAATGCTGATTTTGCCTTCAGAAGTATGTAAATGGAGCCATTGTTGTTCACAGTCAGCTGCCTGGAATACGACGCACGGTAAAGCGTTTACCGTACTTTTTCGAGAGAACGGTAGCGTGACCTTTTTGCCCTTATTTGAGCATTTATTTCTGGACTGAATGTGGTTTAGTTTACTAGTTAATTATTATCAAGAAACTGGTGGGAAGTTATGTTAGTTTGACAAACAATTGGAACTGTGTTGGTTGTCAAGAATATCCCTTGAAATGAGATTGTTAAATACTTAAATTTCTGTCATTTGAGGCTTCATTTGTATTTATACTTTTAGCTTTTTATATCTTTGTGACACCCTTTTGTCTAAGTTTGTGTTGATACAATTATCATGCACATTTTTACTATTTTAGTTAGTCGATACGACTATCATTCTGTTATTTGCTGCCGGAATCCTTGTTCCTGCTGTTGGTCCTGTTACGGTTTTCTGTTCCAGATTCCTGATCATGTTTGTGTTTCTGAAGCCATTATTCATGTCGTAGATGCCCGTGTTCCTGTTCCGGATTCCTGGTCCTGTTTCGGATTCCTACTCTTGGCGTGGTGTCCTGTTTGAGTTTCATGCCGCATCTTGTTTGAGATTGCGGTTTATTCCAGCGAATTGCCGGCATTTTTGGATTCCAGATGTATGTTCTTGTTCAAGTTCTAGATTCCAACAGTTCAAGATGTTATAGTTCATGTGTTTAAAATATATTGGCAACAAGTTAGATACGATTACCATAGCTCCAAGTGTAGGAGGATGTGCTAAAATACAGGTTTTATCTAAGGTTTCTAGTTTCTTTTCTATACATTTATACATGTGAGGATATATTGTACAACGTTTCTTAACGTAAGAAGCGTAAGAAGCATTCTAAGCCATTAGATTAGCAAGATGGCTGGATGCAGATTAAAAACCCTAATCATACTTGGGTTAAACTAACCAAGGGTAAAATAGGAAAAACCGTCTAATTTTTTTTTTCAAATCGTAAAAACAGAACCCTAATTATTCATCGTTTTCAGATCGATTCACGTTCAGAATGATTACACAATCCAAAACAAAAAAAAATCGATTACAATGAACGAAAACGTAAGATCAGTATTTTGAATCTATGAACAATTATGAATAAACGCTCGTAATAGTTGTTGAATACTTTTGATTTTGTTTCAATAAGTATGATTAAACATAAAAATTAAGTTAAAAAATGTTGCAGAGGAAGAAGATGAAGTTGGTGAAAAACAGAGCCTTTTAAAATCTCAGACGCACTCATCAAATTTACAGACGCACTCATCAAAATTTTCAGACGCACTCATTGAAATTTAGAAGCACTCATTAAAAAGTTTGGAAGCACTCATTAAAAATTTAGAAGCACTCATTAAAAAGTTTGGAAGCACTCACTGAAAATTTAGAAGCACTCATTAAAAGTTTGGAATCACTCATTGAAAATTTTGGACGCACTCATCAAAAAGTAAAAAAAAAAATTCAAACGCACCTTTAGTAGATAGATGCACGTGCCTTCATCTTGTTTTTATTCATTAAACATGTACACAAAATATTCAACCCATGGAACATAGTTTGGAGTGTTCTTTGATGTTTCTTATCCTCCTATCCTAAACACACAATCAACACACTTACTGTTCCAGACCCATCTTCAATTTCTCCCTCACACCTCACTCCACGTCATCCCCATGCTCATCATCTTCTTCATCTTTTTATTTCCTTTCTTTTAGACCCTTTAATGAACGGTTCCATTTCTTCAAATCTCACCAACAACAACTCCAATCCTTCAAACGCACCTTTACCAAACATTAAACACACCTTCAAATATCACCAACAACAACTCCAATCCTTCAAACGCACCTTTACCAAACATTAAACGCACCTTAACAAAAACATTCAAACGCACCTTTTACAACACATCAAACGCACCGAGGCATCATCTTCTCCAATCTCTGTCTGCATTCTCTGTTGGTCGTAGTATGTGGTCTAACTTTAGGGATAAGGACCAGAAGGATGAGCTGTCGTCGCCACGTGTTGTGGCTGCAGGAGATACGGTTTTGGATGATTATGGTGACGGAAGTGACGTTGACGTTAAGTAAGTGTTGGTTACGTCAGGTCATGGGGTGGCATCGGGTTAAATATGGTGGTGGATAACTGGTCGGATTTGTGAGGAAAGAGGTGGGGGATGATGGTGGTGGTGGTGGTGCTGGTGGCGGTGGTCAGATCTCGATTGGTTTGTTTCAAAACAGGGAAGAGGAAAATAAGTTTAATTGTGGTTAATTGTGGTTAGGTTAAAATGACAGGTGTCAATCTCTGGTGGCTTCTTACACTTCTTAGGCTAATGAACTTTATATCGTATACTTTCTCTTTATACATTGAGAGATCATCGATTCTAATTAAACAATTAGAATAAGATTAAATACAAAATTATTATCCTACGAAGTGTATGAAAGAATCTACATCTTTGAAAAAGGTTGGGAATGGTAAAATAGGTGTAGCTAACGGAACCGCTAGAGTATCATCATGTCATCAACGGAACCACCCGATCATATCCATCCCTACTAGGCAATAATGTGGGAAAACCCTCTTGTGGGAATCGAACCCACCCTCAAGATGTCACTAGGAAACCTAATTCAGGAGGAAACCCAATAAATCTGGGAAAAACCCTCTTGTGGGAATCGAACCTAAGACCAAATGGGCCATAAGTCTTCTCCCACCCTTAAGATGTCACTAGGCTATAATCCCATGGGCAATTCTAGTATCCTATTGCTATACTTTTTCTAAAGTTAATTTTGTGTGCTTATAACCTTATGTAATTATGTACACTTGTGACTTGTGTGTAATTATGGCCGCAAACAGGTATACCGTTTTCCCAGCTACGACGTTCGACGCTCTGGAGTCTTCATACCATTTGTAGGTTAAGAGGTCTTTGTATGTTAACTTGTGGAAATGGTTAAGCACCGTTTCCATGGATCGATTAAACAGTTACAGCTCGGTTTTAGACGGAGATTGGAGACGAAACAGAAATAGATGAAACAATGTCAACACAGATTCGTATTACATCAGAAACGATTAAAGACACTGCCATCAATAGGATAAACATCTATCTCGGGGCTAGGGGAGGTCGGGCATGACTTCCCCTAGAGAGCATTCTAAGCACAAACTCACAATCTTAATGAACTCAACACATGAGATTGCTATTTATAGACCAATTTGGTTCGACCCTTCGAGGGTGCGAACCAACTGGTTCGACCTTGTGTAAGCACGAACCAAAACATTTAGTTTTGGTTCGACCTTTCTAGTTTTGGTTCGACCTTTCGAAGGCACGAACCAAATTCCTGATTTCTTGGTCGATTAAACAAATGCATCAGATCCATAAATGCCCTTATGGATCACCACAATCTCATCTTATACAACATATGACTCAACCCTAGTCTATTCGACAACGACGACCACACACAAAGTGCATCAACAATCTCCCCCTGGACGTTGCTGGCGAATACTGAATACATCATCAGTCAATATCACAGATCTCCCCCTCAATACATGCACTATTGTAGTGAGTATAAGTACAACATCTTTCATGGACCAACCAAGTAATGCACTGCAGACCCTCAACATCAATACGTAGGAAGTCAGCTAGACCACGTATATCATTTGTGAACTCAACCGGCACGCTCAGTGGAATTACAACCAGGTCACCTAGTTACACCAATGTGAAGTTGACAATGTAATGCACTGCAGCCTCGTAGCATCAGTACCCAGGGATGTCATCTTGACCAAGTACATCACGCGCAATCCAACTAGTCTTACCTGCAGTCTAATAAGACCTCTGCTAGAAGGCTTTCATACAGACAGACCATATATTCAACGTAACACGTAGGTGCCACCACTCATTTACGTCTCCTACCTGAACTTACCCATGCATCACCCTTCACACCAACTGGAGAAATCTAACTGTCAGTACCCAATTAAAAATCTCAGATGTGACTCTGTGCAAAACAATCCACTTGAACACTGGTACTTTCATTGAAAATCTTCATCTGTGCTAACTGTGATTGCATTAACACTTTCTTCTCTTTGAACAAGTTCCCTCAAACATACTGGAACTGGGTTGACTGTTCGCAACTTGCGGAATAAAATCTATCCATTTTGGCCCATAATAGTCATCTGAATCAGATCATTGTATCGTAGTACTCTTGATTGTCTTGACTACCCTACAATATAACGTTTCATCATCATAACCTCCTGATCAGAAACCCATTTGTTACAATCACTAGATATGTAAATCAATACGAGTGATTAACAGTTAAACACTCGATACCGGATCAGTTTGAATTCGAACCTCTTAATCATTTAACAAGTCTGGAATTTGGATTATAATCTCCTTACAACATCATTTCTCTCAATAACATGTAGGTTCACCATCAAATTTTTCTTCAAAATCTCCAATATCTGCCTTTTTCGAAATTTTTACCACTAAAAATTCCAATTTTTCCTTTGGATTATCGAAAGGTCGAATGAATCTTTTACACTCTCATTCGAACCTCTCATTAGCACGAACGAACATCCAATGGCACGAATGAGAATTGGTTACCATGAACAAATCTTTGAACAACACGAATGAAAGAATATGGAATTGGTTCGACCTAACATAAGCACGAATCAAGTATCAAAGGCATGAATGAGAATCAAAAATTTTGGTTCGACCTCTCGTTCACCCGAATCAATTTTCTCATTCGACCTTTTTGCAGAAAAACGTGTTCATCTGCTATATTTTCTGCAAATCTACTAAAAAACACTCTCATAGTTTGAATTCGATGATGAAACTTGTAAAGAAAGGTGCGGAAATGAAAACCTAACCCTCGATAACAAAAAAACTTGGAAAAATCTCATGATTTTGTATTCGAATAGCAGATCTAGGGTTTCTAGGGTTTCAACCTTTCAAAAATATTTAACGTCTGAAAACCATGAAAACGAGTTGTGATTGATTCAAACAACTGTTAGATCGTTCAAATCGTTACCACGGCTCTGATACCACTTGCGGAAACGGTTAATGACCGATTCCATGGATCGATTAAACGTTTACAGCTCGGTTTTAGACGGAGATGGAGACGAAACAGAAATAGATGAAAACAATGTCAACACAGATTCGTATTACATCAGAAACGATTACAAACACTGTCATCAGTAGGATAAACATCTATCTCGGGGCCAGGGAAGGTTGGACATGACCTCCCCTAGAGAGCATTCTAAGCACAAACTCACAATCTTAATGAACTCAACACATGAGATTGCTATTTATAGACCAATTTGGTTCGACCATTCGAGGGTGCGAACCAAATGGTTTGACCTTGTGTAAGCACGAACCAAATTCCTGATTTCTTGGTCGACTTAAACAAATGCATCAGATCCATAAATGCCCTTATGGATCACCACAATCTCATGCTATACAACATATGACTCAACCCTAGTCTATTCGACAGCGACGGCCACACACAAAGTGCATCAACAACAACCAAATGAAAATTCACCCATAGAGAGCGAGAGAGACGAGCGGATGGGCTTGCTTAGTATTTTTTTTATAGATTTTTGTTCGTAATGAAACTTTCAAGAAAAAGACTTTATATAAATATTATTTAAATTATTCGTGTCATTACTAGCTCCGCATTTATCATAGTTGATGAACATGTACCTGGACCTAAAGCAATAGCTAGCTTTAAAATCCTTTATCAAATGTTTGGCATCGTATTCCGCTTCGTCATGTTTGAATAATTGTGTAGACCATCAAAAACATATCTTTTGTTACCTTATGTATTTTAAATAGTTGGTTACTACTTTTAAACCTCTTTTCCGTTTTAGTAGTTCATGCCTCTGCAGCAACGTGCATGCATTCTCACTAGTATCATTTATTAGGAGAGAGAATGAAGATAATTATGATTTAATATATTAATATTAACAATTAATAATATTGTTATTTAATTAAAGGAGAGAATGTCATGTGACATTAATTGGAATCCTTTACTAGAAATAGGATTTGACCTAACCTAATCCGAATTTTTTTAACTCCACGCTATTATAAACCCAAGCATGGGACAAAAAATAACACTACAGAAAAAAAAAAAAAAAAAATGGCTCCGCCATTGTATCTAACCATGTTAAAAGCATAGATATCCGATCTCAACACAGATTTTTCATTTTTCTGTTTATAAACCAATCAAAGCTTGAAAACCAAGGTTAGACGTGATTGCTTTGTGCTTTCTTTCTGCCAAAGAGATGATTACCAAGCTTCTTAGAGATATAATGGCTTAATTTCATGATTATCACTTCAAGTATAAAATGCTCTAGAAGTTGCCTGGGATTCAGTTGGACTTTCCTTCGTAATCTTCTTTGGGTTTGTGAAGAGTGAACACTTTATTAAATATTTGGGTTGACATGGAAAACTAAATGGGGGCGCCATTTTGGTAAAGGCCCGTTTTTTTTACAAGTTATTTAACCATAATGTATCTCTCTCTCTATATATATTTACTGTGCTTAATAAAATGTCTACTTGCAATATGTGAATGTAGGATTCACACCGGAACCAAACCACGTAAAATTTTCTTGCCCTTCGTGCTTTATCTATTTTTCAATTTTGCGTGTTTAAATGATTTGTACGTTGGGTATTGGTTCCGCTACGTGATACTAACAATCTAGTCCTTGATTTCTATAATATATTTATGGGAAATTGGATTTTAACACCCTAAACTATTGACAATTGGTCGCTGATGCACTGAACTACAAAATTGAACAACACCGCACTGTACTTTCAACTTATTGGCCTGTATCACCCTCAGACTAACCATGGTTATTTTTTGCTGACGTGGCATGGTGACGTGTCCATTTTTGCTGTAGTGGCATGGGGAATAAGCTGACATGGCATGGACACATCACCTGCCAGGTCAGCAAAAATGGACACGCCACCATGCCACGTCAGCAAAAATTAACCATGGTTAGTCTGATGGTGATACAGGCCAATAAGTTAAAAGTACAGTGCGGTGTTACATTTTTTGTTTTTTACCCTTCCTACGACTTTCTATTTTTTTTACTGTCTATTTGATCCTAATCCTATAATAACAAACCCAAATTATGATGTTACATTGAAGTGGCCAATTCGATGGCGAACTATGTGAAAAAAAAAAATCTTGCAAAAGGTCTTTCAACACGTGAGACATTGTTGAAGGATATTTGTTGAAAAACTTATTAGATGGGCTTGATAACATTTACTCTCATGTGATGATGAGTTAGTTGAATGTTTATTCTTGACATCATTGCTTAAGTCATTGTCATTTGAGCACGTTTGGATTACTGTATCAATGGAACAAACATGTCAACAAAGACAAACCTTCAAATCTATCGTACAGAAGAAATAAAATACGCAAAGTAAAGCAAATGCCAAATTTAATTGTATCAAATGTTGTTTAAACTTTAAGCTAAAAGTTGAAAACAAAATAGCTTAATGCCGAGCGGGGTGGCTTGAACACCAGCATGGGCGGATCTTTCTACGGGCTAGAAGAGGCCTCGGCCCACTCAGCTTTTTTGCTTCATAGTGTTAATTTTACCGAAAATTTACCAAAAAATTTATATGTATTGAGTCCGGCCCTACCAGATTGAAAGCAAAACCAAAAACAGCTGTTAATACAATAATAAACATAATAATAAAAAAAAAAACAGCGAACAGGATTTTGATAGCTGTATAATCTGTGGTTCATAAATTTAATTCATTAACATATAGGATAATTATTTGTTTAGGAACAAGTCTAGGAAATTCTAGGCAACTCCACACTATATACCTTTACAAAACTCTAGAGAAAAAATAGGTGGCAAATTGTGATTTGACAGCTGGCTAAGGTGGGAGGGGCGAGGCGCTACCCCGGACTCTATTGAACAAACTTGATTTTCAACTAGTACTGCACTGCCACATGGATTCACTGATTTACTTCACTGAACACAAATTTAAAGCAACACTACCCTGAACTACCAAACCCATAAAAAACAACCCCCCCACCCCCACACACATTCGTTGCCTACAACTCGTGATTGCTTCATGAGACCAGTACCCTTGCCACCGTGGTGGTGTTGCCATGGGGGTAATGACCTACCCGTGAGCATTTCGTGAAGCTCCCCGCTTTCTCTAAGGAAGAAGAGAGGAGTTAAAAATGGACTCACAACACCCTAAGGGAGGGGGGGGGGGGGGGATTAGCGCCATACTCGGCCACCCATTTGAATTCTTTGAGTAAATTGGGTAGGAGGTAACACCGCCCCCACCCCTTCGAGTTCTTTGACCGAGTAACACATCCGGGTTTTCATACTCGAACATTTTGTGTGGGAGCCGTTGTATAACAACTATTATTTAAAAAGGGAAATTGGATTTTAACACACCCTAAATTATTGACAATTGGCCGCTGACGCACTGAACTACACAATTGACCAACACCGCACTGTACTTTTAACTTATTGGCCTGTATCACCCTCAGATTAACCATGGTTAATTTTTGCTGACGTGGCATGGTGGCGTGTCTATTTTTGCTGACGTGGCAGTGATGTGTCCATGCCATGTCAGCTTATTCCCCATGCCACGTCAGCAAAAATGGATACGTCATCATGCCACGTCAGCAAAAAATAACCATGATTAGTATGAGGGTGATACAAGCCAATAACTTGAAAGTACAGTGCGGTGTTGTTCAATTTTGTAGTTCAGTGCGTTAGCGGCCAATTGTCAATAGTTAAGGGTGTTAAAATCCAATTTCCCTTTAAAAAATAATCAATTTTTTCAATATTTAAATACACAAATCAATCCCAAATATTTTTACCCACACCCTATATCATCTATCTCAAAATTTGAGATAGATGATATATGGGTGCATGCATTGATATTTGGCATTCACTCTTACATTCTTTTCACACAATTGTTTATCATCTATCTCAAATGGCAAGGAGACCTTGGACTGAAAAAGAAGAAGAAATAGCCTTGGCTATGGTTTGGATGAGTGTCACAGAGGATATGCCGTCACGGCCGTTTTGGAATTCAATCTAAGAACAATTATGTCAACATTTGGTTGATATTATCTAAACTAAAATCAAATTCAATCACAGTTTTGGCAAATCAATGCTAGGGCTCTAGATTTAACCAAGCCTTCAACGAGGCAAGAATGGCGGTGGCACATAATGGAGGCGCAAGCGGGTGAGGCGCCTTATTGCGATTACCGAAGGCGCTAACCCATCCCAGAAATTTATTCACATTTTGGCAGAATAGGGACCATTTAGTTATGTAGTTTTTATTATAACTATGTACTTTTAATTTTAATTATGTAGTTTAAATTCGGTTTTTGGTTTCAACTGAAAAAAAAAAAAAACAAATCTAGCAGAAAAAAAATAGTGCTACAAATCTTATAGGCAAGATGATATATCAATCTAACAATCTTTATCTTAGTTTTGTAACTTTTTTTTTAATAATAATCATATTCAATATATATTGATAGCAACAAGAATTACAAGTGAGGCGCGGGTAGACGGGCAACAAGAGCGCGGGTAGACGGGCAACAAGCTGCGTCACAACCTGAACTTGAACCTTCAAATGCTACAATATTTATTCCCAAAAAAGTAAAAACAAGTTCAATAGGAAAATTTAAACACACTAGAAAGAGAGGATACAATCAACTAAATTATCAAGGGATTGGCATGCAGATCCATCTTTTTGCAGAGATTGATTCACCTTCTCCTGAAGACATTTGGACCTTTGTCTCATCTCACTACCTTCTTTTCCCATAATTACTCTTTTTATTGTTTTTCCAGTCTCCTCCATATTATCTAACATCACCCCTATCTTCCAAATATCTGTCACATATCTTGCATTAATTGGTTGATCATAAGAACAAGGTGAGCAGATCATTGGAACACCTTCACAAATGCTCTCCAACGTTGAGTTCCATCCATTATGAGTCCAAAAGCATCCTATAGCTTGATGAGCTAGTACTTCTTGTTGCGGAGCCCACTTGACAATGCATCCTCTTTCACCTACTTCCTCCGTGAACCCTTTAGGCAACAACTCAAGCCACTGAGAGCCAGTGACTGAGCCAGGGCGCACCACCCACAGGAAACGCTGCTTACTGTTTGCTAACCCCCAAGCCATATTAGTAAACTCGGCTTCACTCATTTGAGCAATACTCCCAAAACTCACATACACTACTGAGCTAACTGGTTGGCGGTCTAACCTGAAAGAATTGAAAAAAAAAAAACGAAACAATATTGGTGAATATTATTTAATAGGAATAATGGAAATAAATAATCCCAACTATTGATTATTGGCCAATAACAGTCCCAATTACGAAAATTACCAATAGCGGTCCCAACTTTCGACATATTGGAAACTAACGGAGGCTAACTCCGTTAGTGTGATGCTGATGTGGCATGCTTAGGTGGCAAGATGATCCTGTGTGGCATCCTACGTGGCATGCCACGTTAGCATCACACTCAGAGTTAGCCTCCGTTGGTTTGGGTCCGTTAGTTTCCAATATGTCGAAAGTTGGGGCCGTTTTTGGTAATTTCGTAGTTGGGACTATTTTTTGTCAATAGTCAATAGTTGGGATTATGTATTTCCATTATTCCTATTTAATATGTATTGGTACAAAAAAATAGTTAACAAACAACTTAAAGATAAATGGTACAAAAAAAAAATTAATACTAACTAGAATAGATGATAACTCGGTTAATAGTTTAATACTAACCACAATATAGAGCTTCGGTCTTGTTCTAACAAACTGCTAGGCGATGCTGGAAAATATGTATGAAAAGGACCGATAGCGAAACTTGGAATCCGAAGCACTTGGGATATGGCCAAGAAAGCAGGCTCTTCTAGTTCTTTGAAAGTGTTGAATATGATCCCTGATGCCGCCTTTGTTTCGTTAATCATGTTACATATCAACTCCGCCTTCTCTTTCTCTAGCCCGCCTTTGTAAATCTTTTCTATGTCCATTTCTGTCATCAAGGCAAGCTCTTCTTTTATTGTGGTTTTATAGTAGTTCTTTTCACCAAGAACTAAAGCTGCATATAGAGGAATGCATGACATACTGCTTGTTCTCAACACAATCCTTTTAAGGTTTAAACCATCCGCAACAGACCGAGTGAAATGCCATAGTGCATCTGATATTAAGCATGCCACAGGCTCCACTTCTAGCAACTTGGCTAAGCAGGCTGTGAACGGGCCAATGCAGCTTTTGTTCATGAAGTTAATGACATGGTTACTTGTTTCTAGATTTAAAGTCTTGTCTTTGGATTTAGACAAGCCATCGGAGATTGATTTGAAGGTGAATTGTGGGTAGTTTGATGGGTTTGGAGAGTTGAAATTGGTGTGAATGATTGTGATCTTGAAGCCTTTAGTGTAGAGAATGTTTGCTAACTGAAGCATGGGGTTTATGTGACCTTGAAGTGGTAAGGAAAGAGTACCAACCGGCGGTTGTTTGATGGTGGTTCCATGGTTGTCTCTAGTGTATTATTATTATTATTATTATCATTCATGGCTATCTTATTTGGCTTTGCCATGGTTTGTGTTATTTATATAGGGAAAACATAAAAATATCCATTTTAGTTAGTTAGGGATGGCAATTATTGAACTCGAACCCGATGAGTAAATCCGATACACCTGGGATGTGTATGGGTCGGGTACTCGGGTATGGAACTGGATATAAATATTTTTTATTTACTTTGGCGATATGGGATTTAATGATATATCCGTCCTGATAATATGTATCCGCAATAATTTCCTTTAAACAAAATGTCCAAATGGATTTACTTGAGCACTTAATTCTTCACCAAGTTGTTTGTCTTGAATATCAAGGCCGGCTAGGAGGGTTGTGCATGCCGGGCGACCGACCGGGGTCCGCAATTTTTTAAAAACATGATTTCCTATAGATATATTTTACTCTATATTTTAAGTTTTTTAATACATATTCACTTTACACACACACACATATATATATATATATATATATATATATATATATATATATATATAGGGTATATAGGATCCGGATATTTTGAGAACCAAGGTGACTTGTGAGAACCATAGGAACTCACTTTATAACCACATACTTTTTTTAATCAAAAATGAATATGTGGTCCATAATTAATCAACAATAAAATAATGAATAAAATATTAATATAGTTACACAAGGATAAAAATCCCTTACACCGGTGTATTTTGGCGTAAATTAATGTATTTTTTTTTAATTTTTTTTACAGCGGGGTTTACGTGTTTTACACGAGTGTAGAAAAAAAAATTCGCATTTTACGTCGAGTTCCTACGAGTTCTCACAACTCGTCGAGTTCTCAAAGTATCCTAACCCTATATAATCCTATATATATATATGTGTGTGTATGTATATATATATATATAAATATATATGTAAGGTTAGGTGCTCAACAGCACCATATTCACTTTACACATATATATATATATGTGTGTGTGTATGTATATATATATATATATAAACATATATTTTAGGGCCCGATTTTCCCGACTCGCCTCGGGCTCAAATAATGTTTAGGATTCTTAGCGACGGCCCTGGTGTTGAATATATGGAACCCCTTGTAAAACTTTTAATCTCTAAAAATCTTCTCACAAGTATTCGTGTTTATTTGTTGTTAATTACTTATCAATCTACACAAAATAGATCGAATATATGTAATTGATTAATAGATACCCAACATATACCTAACGAGTATTGGGTCCAGTAAACACAACAGACATTTTTAATAAACTAACACGTAACCTCAAACCCGAGAGTATGAGCGCTATATACCATATGGGTTTTGTGTCGGTTTTGAAAAATTTAATAATGAGGTATGAGGTTGGGATTACCTAAACCTGGCCTATTGTCATCCTTAATTCTAATAAGATAAACGAAAATAATCGTTTGACCTTTTTTTTAGTTTTCATTAATTTCAACCGATCGCCAATGATGTTGTAGTCCAGTGGTTACAACGGAGGTGAGAAGGTTTTTCTCTATGGGGTTCCTGCCTGAAAGGTACCCGGTTCGAGTCCCCCCGTCTATCGAAAAAAGTACACCTAATAGGTTTGAAATGGACCGAGGTGTGAGGATAGATTCAAACTTGAGAAGGAAGATGTTTCAAGTTAAAGAGTTTCCACTTATCTATACCTATACCTAACAAAAAAAAATTAATTTCAAGCGATCACAAGAGGAGGGTGTCACCAACCACTTGATTAAACTCGCAATTAAACTCTCTTGTGCCCACTGCCCATTGAATGAATTAAACACAAAATGAGGGATGAGCTTTTATTAATATCATTAAAAAAAACACCTACTACGTTACAGAATAATAACACACTTTGCAAATAAAAAAGTCCATATCCTAAAAAACTGGTAATTTTTTTACATATAATTTTTGTTGTCCAAGTTTAAATCTAGATATTCATAAAAAAATATTGCCATTTACCACTAAGATACCGTCACACACGGCAAACTCAGGTTAGTAAATTTTGTCAACTAGTAAGTCTACCTTAGCGAGTCATGCATACATTATATTAAACTGGGTCAGTTGAGTCGTTTCGATGGTTCTGGGAATCATCGGGGGTTGTTATGATGGTTCGAGGAATCATCGGGAGTCGTTACAATGATCCAATGGATCATTGGGAGTCGGTCCATAATCATGTGAACAAGAATTGGTGATTTGTAGAATCGTCAGATTTAATGCACACATGCAAGTCTCGAGTCCCGGGATTGGTGAACGAATGTGAACGTGTTAGTTATCAAGTAATATGTGTTTATAATCATGGTATAACTTGTCGGTATGTGAATACGTGCTTATATGTGTTGAAATGGTGTTTAACGCGCCGAAAAACCCAAGTCTACTGCAGGGGGCGAGTAGGCTCCTAGTCCCCTGTATTAAGGGGCAATTAGCTTCCTAGTTGCCACCTGCAGATCCATAGTCGCGTGTAATGCCTGAAACGACTAGCAACAGCTATAAATACCATACTTGACTTGTAAAACATCATTTGTGAAACCCTAACTTGCCCCAAACCTCTCTCACACTATACTCAACCTCTGGAACCCGTTTTTGCTCTAAAACCTACCATATCCAAGCTCTAAACATCATTTCTAGCAAAGTCTAAGGTTTGTTATCCATTCTAAGCTTTTGTAATGATGCTATTTTGATCCCTAAAGGCCCAGGCCTGATTTTATAAAGTTTGTGTCTTTGAAAATCTTTGAAAAACAGTTTTAAAACAAGTTTAATCCTTTATATGGGTTCTATATGATGAGTTCATGCAAAGAACGGTTTTTGATGATTAAAACATAGGAATTCTTATGTGTTTGATGTTTTGCTTATATGAATGAGTTTTAGAATGATTATTTAGGATTATGAAGGTTATTTAATGTGTTTTTGACCCGTTTGAGTGCATTAGGAGGATTTAGGATGTTATAGGGTGATTTGATGATTGTATGATGTTAGAGTTTATGCTAGAATGATGTAGTAACAGTAGGATGATGATTTGCAAGTAGGATGATGATTTGCAACGTGACTATGTGATGAAATTTGATTATTTGCCATTTAGGGTAAGTTATGCATGTATTAATGTGATGTCTCCATAATATTATTCCACTTTGGGAAATGCTTGCAATTATGGTGTAAGACTGATGATAAATTGGGGGTTTTCGTTTAGGATAAGTTGCTTAATGATTATGGATTGATGTTGGGCGTTTTTACATGTTTCGGATCTGATTTGGAAGGTTAAATGCGTAAAAAAGGGCACTTGGACTGAACGGGGCGAGTAGCAAAGCTAGTCGCCAGTCCAAGGGGCGATTAGCATTGCTAGTCGCCTGTAGTAAGGCCTAATCATCCCTCAATGCAGCTACTAGCTTTGCTAGTAGCCTGTTTTGATACCTAGTCGTGTGTTTTGATGCCTAGTCGTGTGTTTTGCTGCTGTAAGTGTATTTTGGGACCCCCCGAAACATGGTTTGACACCTAGGAACATATTGGGAACCCCGTGACATGTCTAGAAACCCGATAACATGTGTTCGGACTCGTATGAAGTATGTGAGCTGTATGTTAGATTTGGTGAACCGTTGTGCTTATTAAGTGCATAATTACATATGGTTGCTTGATTACTTGTATTTGGCTAACATATGGGATGTCGCGTCTTGTCTTGTGTGGTCAGGTTAACGTTCAAACATGTTTTCAAACGTACATGGTTATGGTCTGGACATTCAGGGACTAGTTAACCCACGGGTTATTAGTCTGGATACTTATATACATCATATGATAGGACGTCGGTAATTAGGGACTATCATATCAGTGTTGGTTAAACTATTTTCAAGAAACGCAACCTAAGGTGAGTGTCACAGCCCTGCTTTTACTGATTTTGCTTTTGGGGGAGAAACATGATACGTACTTGGATTTTATAAAGGTCATGTTATACTATGGTTATTGTTGTTTACTATATGGGCGTTTCATCTGGAAGTCCCAGGGGAAACCATGAATATGTGGGGATACATAATGGGGGAAATGTGGATAGATCTATTGGGCTTGACTAACCCCACCCGAGTTGGTTGGAGTCCGGACGGGTGCATATTGTCTCTAGTTTTCGGACCTACCGAGGATGACGGTAGCCCAACATTCTGGGCATACATATATGGTTACATGTCAGTAATGGTTTCCAACCGTAGTAGTAACGATACTTAACGTCTAGCTAACGTCCTTATAACATAGTAGTAACGGGAATGATCTTTCAAAACTTATGAAAATGTTTTTTATAAAACCTGTGAACTCACCAGCATTATATGTTAACATTTTTGGCATGTTTTTCTCAGGTCACTAAGGTAGCAGTTCACGGACTAGGCGCACGGAGTCTTGCACAACGTCTAGGGTTTAGTGCAAGTTTTAAATAAATTCAGACTACGTAACTTTGTTTTGAGTTGTAAACGTATTTCAGCTTCCGCTAACAGTTTACGTTATGAAATTGCATGGTTGATTTACATATCTTTTTACATATAGTTGTCGTTTATTGTGACCGTTGACTTGGATCCTGGTATGTCACGCGCCTCACGGTTAAACCCCGCATGTGAAATTTGAGGGTGTGATAAATACAACCAAGTGACATATATTTGCACATATTGTAATCAAATTATGATGCAACATATAAAAGGAAAAAAAATCTATAAATGCTGAAAAATACACATACAATAATTACATGGAAGCTAATACATCATCAACTTTTTACCCATAAACAAATTTGAGCGGTAAACTTAGGGGGTGTTTGGGTTGCGTTTTGATAAATGGCACTTTATTCTCTTTAGTTTAAGTATAGTCTTGGTATACTTTATTTTTAAAAAAAATCGAATTAAAAAGGAAGTTGACAAACTGTGTGTATAACATGCATAGTTTTGTAATAGGTTGTGTAGTTATTTTTATAAGTTGCATAATCTTTATTACCTTATTAAAGTACTAAAGATGTCTAATAAGGTAATTTCATAGAATTTTTAAAATGGGAGTTGAAAAGTCCCTTCACAAGTCTCCAATTTTTAGTCATTTTCTTTCCTTTATGCTCCTTATATACAACCTATAATGCCAATTGTGTAATTGTCTAATGCACACTTTATATCACTTTCATATATAACCTTTATTCATAAACAACCCAATTCAATACTACATTAGTTACAAATCACTTCCTTTACCTCTATTTATCCTCTCATTCAAACACCATTCAATGTTATAATCAATTAAATACAGATCTCTTCCCTCTTCCTCCCCTGGTTTTCTTATGGACCAAAGCAAAGATGTTTTCTCTGGTTTCATCTTGTTCTATCGGATCTACAACCAACACTCACACTCACCCTTGTATGAATCTTTAATCAGGTACGTTTTATGCATCTGTAAGGACAGTGGCTATGGCCATTCGCCTCATGTACATTTTGTTCACTTGATCGTTTTTTTTTGCTACAGGCGTTCGCCTTTCCTTCTCTTAGATCAGGGCAAGAAAACCTGCCATTATCGGTTTCAATCAGGTAATTTTGTTGCTCTGAAACAAATTTTAGAATCATATGAAATTTTGTGAGGTGCTTTGATCATCTACTCCGTTTCCTTTGCCTTTGCTTTTAAATTTTAGGGTAACCAACTGGTGAAGAAGAGACAAGTTATAGACTTGTATAACAAAAATATTATATAGATTATTCCAACCTGGTCCTATTATATTTCTGCATCTTCACCATTCCTCTAAAATCTGATCACAAATCATATTGCCAAAATACATGATATCAGATACAGACTTATTATTTAAAAAAGAAAACTCAACCAAAAGTTTTACAGCTCTAAAAGAAAATACACTGATAACAAGAACTCTCTACAAACTATTCAACTCTCATAAAACAAACTCATCTAGATTGTAACTGGGAACAAGATAAACCAAATTCGAGATGAATCTTGGTAAAAACCCTTACAAACCCTAGAACTAGACTGAGAGAACTCGAAAACAAAAGAGAGAAAATAATGTGACTGAATGAATAATAGAAGAGGGATAAAAGCTATTTATATGAACAGGGACGATCTGTGTGAAGATGATCTTGAACCGTTGATTTTAATCTACCTGTTGATCTCCACCATCCAAAGAAAACACACTTATTAAAATAAATATCTGACTTATTTGATAAGGGCCATGGGCCACCAGACTCTTGTACAACTCCTTAGCCCATAAACTAATCTTGATCAACAGCTAGCCCATTAACAACATTAATCTATTATCATCAAGCC